>CM034350.1:74609088-74880450 GCA_019925275.1 Mytilus edulis | reverse complement strand
TTTGCAATGTTATCCACAGATTGATTTTTTAAGTTGTGAGTTTGAATGTACCTTTGGTATCTTTCGCCTCTCTTTTATGAGAGATATTCTAGTAGTTATCAGCTATTATTAGATAGGGGTTTTCCTTGAAAGTAGCTGCAATTGACTAAAAAGCCTCAATATCAAAAATGTCACAAAACAAAGGATAGAAAAGACATCTATGATTTTTGGTGTGTATAGTGTCACTGGTGAATCAAGAGTTTTAAAATGATAAAAATTTGGTTGAAAAGAGCACATAATTGAATTGGTATTAGAACTGTTGTACATTTCAGGTTACTAGTATACCATTTATTTATACATCTTTATCTTTGTTTTTCAATTTCAATAACCTCATTTCTAAAATTACTTTTGTTTTGTCCATGACATCATCAAGTTTTATTATTTATTGCTGGTCAAATTTTGTAATAATGGAGAATTGTATGTTTAATTTTATTCTTGTTCAAATTCTCGTTTGTCTGCTCTACCAACAAGTTTCTTTTTTATATTTGCATTGACATTGTGTAGTTCTTGGGATTTCCTGGCTGCAGTCTAAAAAAAAAAAATATCAATGCATGAAATAAAAAAAAAGCCTATAGAAGCAAATCCTAAATTAATATAATTATAATTTTCCGCGTTTCGAAGTATAGAGGAAAATTATTGTACTAACGGTTCTTTCAATATATGTATGGACACGTGATATTAATTGTAGTATCACGTGAATGGTCATTTTTTGGCGGGTTAATTTCCCTATCAGACCATTCTCTCGCCAACTTCGAACTGGTCAAGTTCAGATTTAATGTTGGTTCATTATTGTTTGATTTTTTCTTGTTTTTTGTACTATATATTGGTATTTTTGTTTGCTATTACACATTTTGATGATATTTTGTTTATGTAAAAAATAAGCTAATTTTCAGTATTGTCCAAGTACACCTCTCGAGACGATCTTCCGAGCATTAGGGTTTGGACACAGGTTTCCATATCGACTAAGGTAACTTGGTTGTTGGTTTTTCCTGGCCGGCGGGTTCGTTTATGACGGAGTCAATGTTTTCGTTTTGTATTGAAAGCATTGTTTATATGTATATATATATTATTGCAAAATATTATGTTTGTTATGATAGATTATAATAAAATCCGGTGTCCTTCTAGTCTCGTGGGCGATCGGCAATTATAAATTGTGTTTGATATATTTATTGTTATATATAAGTATAGTGTGTACGTGTTAAAACTTCTTGGTTTACTAATATAGGTTGATAAACATTGTTAAAATATGGTTGACTTGATTCATTATTTTTACTATTTGCCGTTGGTTGAAGATTCATAGATTTGCCCAAGTTGTAGGAAATTTATACTTATTTGAACATTTAAAATTTTTCTTTTGATTTGTCTCTACCAATGACATCTATGAACATTAGTATCCAAGTATAATAATGAATCCACACTCAACAGTATATATTACTCTGTCATTTTTTAGTTAAACAACCTCATAACATTACTAAAAAGTTTCCAATCATCAGATCATGTGTGTTCAAATTTATTATTCCTGATTGAGTCTATTCATTATCATTGATCCAGTTTACTGTAACAGATCTACCAATCGTTTTGGGTTATACCTGATAGAAAACATTACTAATGGTCTTCCAGAAGTGTGAGAGAAAATATCATTAAATTTGATATCAAAATGCTAGATTTTGATTCATTCATACAAGGGTGATAATACATCACATGACTTATATCCTATAACCCTTCACGGACACACTTGATCAGTTGTCTCTTTCTTTATTGTATGAATGAATGAATGAATAAATAATTTATTAAAGTGCAACCTGAATTGCCATTATATAATACATATGATATGAACATTGTTATTTTCAGCCAGCCTTATAGGCTTACGAAGCACTGTCATTTTAAAACATTATTATACATGTATAGCTACATTTGATTTGATATAAAATATTAAGTTTTACAGTTTTTACGTCGTGTAGTTTTGTTAAAGTAAAAATGTTTATATAACATCTTGTCTTATCCTTAAACAGTCTATGATAAAGTTTGCCAACGTTTTCGGGTTGCTGATTAACAGTTCTTTTAGTGTTTCTTCTGGGGAGTCAAAGTCAACTGAGATGAGTTCTCGTCTGAGTTCGTTCCTTCTAACAGAGTAACGGTTACACAAAAACAAAAAGTGGATTTCATCTTCAGTCACATTGGAGTTGCACACTTTACAGATTCTCCGGTCGGCTGGAATATTTCGATATCGACCACGTTCGACTTCTAAAGGTAGTGTACCGCATCGAATTCTAGCTATACTCGATCGCTGTTTTCTGGACAAGAACTTTTTAACATACGGTTCAGTACAAATTCGGTCTTAAGTAACTTGTATGTTCTTAGTTTTGGCATGTTCTGAACATTAATAATCCATTCACTTTTAAAAGTATCTACCAGTTTAGTTTTAACGGATTCAATTACGTATTTTGTTGAGATCGTATCGTGGTTGTTTGTACAGTTAATTAAGGCTGATAGACCACTATTGTTCAATATTGTTTTAACACTGTTGAACCAGGTGTTCTTGTAGCGTGTGGAAAGGTCGATATCCCAAAGGAATACTTTACGACTGATCCTGAAATCAGGCAATTTCATAAGTCTACACCATAAACGAACTATATTACATTGATTGTTTACAAATATAGAAGTCCATCCCATATCACCTGTTATTGCTGGAATCGGCGAGGTTTTTCCAACACCCAAGAAAGTTCGGATTGCTCTATACTGGAGTCTTTCAAGTACATCAAAACGCTTTGATCCCCACACCCCTGACGCATAGTCCATTACAGGGATAACCGTATTTTCGAATATCTTTGTATATGTAGCAAAGTCCATATTACCCATATGAATGTATTTTGAGGTAAGTGATCCAAGCGCTCTACTAGCTGCTGTTGAGAGCTCTTTCACAGAAACAGCGTAGTCCATATCTTCGGATATCATTAAGCCTAGATAGCGGTATTTATTTGCAAAATCAATCCGGGTATTTCCAAGCATAAATTCTGAATCACATCTAGTGGCGGAAGCTTTCCGAATATGCATGATCTTCGTTTTATCAATATTGACATGTAAACAATTTAACTTTGTCCATTTATGTAGAGTTTCCAGCTGAGTTTGTAAACCATGAACACTTTCAGATATAAACACAATATCATCTGCATACAGTAAGCAACTGACCATATCATTTCCAATTGGAACTCCATAAGATAGACTGTTAATCTCTGGCACTAAGCTGTCTATGAATAAAGCGAAAAGTGTCGGAGCGAGGTTGTCACCTTGACGAACACCAGAATCTATTGAGAACCATTCCGTGAGTATACCAGGCGATAATCGGACAGCAACTTTTAGTTTTGAATAAAGACATCTGATCGTTTTGAACATATTCCCAGATATTCCTGAACTTAAAAGTTTATTCCACAAGATAGTGTGGTTGACCGAGTCAAACGCTTTACTAAAGTCGACAAAACATAAGAATGTATCCAAATTCATCAGTTTTCTATTTCGCAGAATTGTGCACAAAGAATAAATATGATCAAGACATGACCTTAGACGCCTAAATCCATTTTGTTCTTCGCTCAGTAAATTGTTGTTCTCGAGATATCTTACAAGTCTTTCATTCATTATTTGACTAAAAACTTTAGCCACAGTTGACATTAGACTTATGCCTCTATATCCCAACGGGTCACGATAATCCTTTCCGTTCTTTAATATCGGACAAATAATGCTTTGACACCACATATCAGGTACTACACCATGTAAGAAGCAAACGTTATATAACTCATGAAGAATGGAAGTCAAATTGTTACTTTTTAAAATTTCATTGGGGATGTTGTCGATTCCAACTGCTTTGCCATTCTTTAAACTTTGCAATGCACGTTTTGTTTCTTCCAGTAAGATCGGATCGTTCATGAGTTGTAAATCCGTATCAATTGTTTCGGTAGAAGGATTGAGAGCTTCATATTCATGTTCTAACTGTTCGTTTAGTTGCTGTATTTGCTCAATAAATCCAGAGTCGGCTTGCTGGATCTCGCTGGAAAAGAGTTTTGAATATTCCGACTTCCATCTAGACAAAATATCATTTGGGTTACTAGAGACACTTCCATCATCCATTATCACGCTATCGATATTTGTATTAGCTTTTCCCGGACCAAGTTTATTTACTTCCCGCCAGAACTCTTTTGGATTAGTACGGTTAAGTGTTTTAATATTATTAAGTCTCTGAGCTTTATATTTCCGTTCTTCCTGGCGTAAACGTTTGTCAAATTGTCGCCTTTTTTCTTTAAATGTGTTTTTCAAATTGTTTTTCAGTCGCCTGTCTCCTTTAAAATGTAAATAGTTTTTCTCTGCTTTGTTCGTAATTATTAATAAGTCTCGTAATTCGTTGTTCCAGTATGGCTTTGCGTTTCGTCGTTTGCGTTTGTTAGAGCTTGGTGTGAAGTCTATGTAGTCCATGTTGTCGTCCATTTCATTGTGAAGAGCGTCAATGAGGGTTTCATAAATAGTGTTTATTCTTCCGCCAATGTTACGAACATCAAGTATTGAGTCAACCACATGTTCAAGACACCTTGTGCATCGCTCACTCGCGAATAAACCTTGTGGTATTGCGGAAACATTATATTTACGTGTAGATTGATATTTCATACCTTTAGAGCTAGTTTCACATCTATTAAGCCTTTCGTTGCGGATTCTTTCATATTCCGAGATATTTAGTGTACAAGTTAATATTGAGTGATCCGGTATTCGTGAGTTCGTTGCTAGTTGGATGTCATAATCAATTAACAAGGAAGAAATCAGTTTTACTTCAAAGTTACAAACATTCGGAAGTACTGTGTATGGAACAATCATATAGTCAACTACTGATTTCCCGATTGGTGAAACATACGTAAAATCGTCCTTTGAGGGATCCCCACGCCCATTTAACATGCAACATTTTGAGTCCTTCAAAAAGTCTAATAAGAAATCACCAAATGCATTCCGTGTGTCGTCTATAGGTTGGCGTGAAGGTAGATGATCTAGGGAGTCATTAAAATCCTGAAGACCTCCAACTCGCCCATTAAAGTCACCGCATATAAAAATCGGATTCTCAGAACTATACAGGTACATTTGAGAAAGAAGATAGTCATAAAACTCCTGTGCAATGTTACCTCTACATGATCGTTCGGGTTGTAAATAGCACACGCATAAATATATACATAGATCTGGGTCATGCTTCCCTTTTAAATAAATCCATAAGATGTCATCTCTACTATCATCTAGAATATCAACTTCAAAATTGTCATAAACTGAGTTTTTTACTAAAAATCCGATTCCCCCACTTCCACGCCATGCCTTGTTTGAAATTAGTTTTCTATTATTTCCAATCCATTTAAAACCTTCTAGAATTAAACTTTGATCATTTCTCAAATGACTTTCGCAAATTCCAACTATATCATAGTTCATTGCCGTTAAAATATTTTCCCTTAAATTTCGACTATCATCATTTTGTCGTGTCATATACCAACCATTACAATTCCAACTAGCTATGTTTAATTTAGCATCGTTACTATTTGACTGGCTTAAATGTTAATTTGTTTTCTGAGTTACACGTCCGCCCTTGAATTGGAGCGCTGGAATAGATTTAATTATTTGTCTCATGTTTGCTTCATGCATTCTTTCTTGTCGCGAGCGGTCTGTTTCTATATAGATGTTTTTGTACCCATCAATGTCTTTTAATTTTCGTTTGTTCTTCAGGACGTCTATGCGTTGCTTTTCGTCTGCGAATGTGACAATGACTGGTTTCGGACGTGATGTATTGCCCGCGTTAACTGTCCCGTTATTAGGATTACCGATCCGTTGAGCGTTGACTACACTAAATTCTAATCCTAAAGCATTTAACAGTTCGGTAATATATGTCTTCAGGCCATCGGTATCTACACCATCGGATTTAATGTTTTTAAATACAAGTTTTGACTGAACACTTTTCTCGATGACGGTCGATTGTGTATTGACAGTAGCTTGTTGATTTAATTCAAAATTAGACATCTTAATTTCTAATTCCTTTATTTTGTTATCAACCTGGGCGAATTCTAATGACATTTCATCTTTTAATGTTTTCATATTCATCTTTATTTCGTCTGTAAATTTTATTTCCATGTTTGTAATTCTCTGTTCGAGAGACATTCTCAGGGAATCTTGATTTTGTTTAATTGTCATCATTAACTCATAAAGGTCATTATTGGATATCGTGTGATCAGGCTGAGGCTGGGAAGAGGTTTTCTCTGGATTGGAAGACATAGTTAGGTTTATTGGCAAAGAATATGATTTAGGTTTCATTCGTTTTGCATTTGGCCGATTAGAGTCACTCTCAGTTTCTGATGAACTGTACCTCTGCCTCTGTCTTGAGCTCTGATTAGGCGGATTTTTGTATCTGGGCATAAGTGTTGAATGCAAATATACCTTTTATACTTCTACTGTTTGTATCTTTAAGAATGTTATTCATATAATAAACAGATGTTTTCACTACATTTTCTGACAACAACAAAAAAACACGTCCATCTATATTGTATGTATGGTTTTATCAACACCTCATAGTTTATTACTATTGATTTGAATATTAAATAACAAAATATTCAAAATAATAAATTAAATAACACATTTCTGAAATGGTGATAGAGCAGATTGTTATCCCGTGAAAAAAAGGGCTTGGGCTCGGATGACATAGTTTTCTTGTTGCATTATCACCCTCTCATCTATGTGCTATTTATATACTGAAAAAAACAATGGTATTTTGAATCTTTACCTCTATATTCCACAGTAGGTCTACCTCCCATGCATATGTAACAAAACTTGTAACTTGACCTTGAAATTTGGAACCAACTCGACCTACACGGCCAGCACGATGAATATAGTCTGACATAAAATTAGGGAAATCATAATTTATCACATGTTCTACCTGTAAATAGAAATAAATAAAGTTATTATATACAATTGTTAATGTAAAAGATAATAACCAAAAGCTGTGAAAAATAACTTTTATGTCTGACATCTTAATTTTTAATTGATGATTCTGTCAAAAATTTACCTCAAAGATTGATTTTGACTTTGCTTTAGTTTCATTGTAAAATAATATATCCTTCAAAAACTATTTTCCAAGATGTTTTATTGTAAAATTAAGGTAGATGGGGTGTTTAAATTTTTATCCATAGATGTTTTTAATAATTTGCCAAAATGTAGTTTATGTCATGTCTTTTAAAAAATAATAATAAAAAGAATGGGTCACCAGGCTTATTTTCATGCTACACGGTATTCAAAATTGACAGATTTTGTATAGATTATGCATGGAAAACCCAATTTTCTTAAAAAAAGCTTACACTACACTATAGAATTTTGAGATAACATATGAGAAGATAGCTTTAATAGTATGCTTTCAGTTAAGCAAAAGAAAAAATGGGGTCACCGGACCTGTTTTCTTGCTACAATATAAAATAATAATTAAATCTCCTTTAAAACTTTGTTCCAAGATGTTTCATTGTTAAATAACGTGTTCTTTAAAAACTACCGTATGTTCAAAGAACACACTCTCTTTTAAAAATGTTAGTGAAGCAAAAGAACTAAAGAAGTAAAAAACCACACATACATCAGACAGGAAGAGGTACTCACCCTGACAGTGTCTAACCCTCTAGAGGCTATATCTGTACATACTAATATATCATTCTCTTCATTCTGGAATCTTTCAAATATATCTTTTCTCTCCTGAAGCATTAGAAGAGATTTATTAAAATAGCATATTGGAATGGATAACAGTTAAAAATATGATTTTTTTTTAACATAGAAACACTTTTGCAAGCCTTACTAATTCCAAACTGTCCATTCAAATTCATAATGTTGGCTTTTTTTTTTTATGTTTTTGATGTTTTAAGGATTGCATTTCTTTGAAACAATCAATCAAAGAAAGTATTTAATATCCTCTACTCCCCTCACATTGCTAATTTTACAACAATTTTCAGAACACAAGGTATCTCCATAAAACACGTTCTCATCTAAAATTAGAAATTCTCATATGCCACTTAACTTATTTTAATGTGTGAGAAGGCTACAACATTTGTGATTATTGATATATTTCGCGTTAAAAACTCACTGTATAGCATAAATGATATTTGTTTGTCATCTTTTGGCAAGATTTGTGATCTTTCTTTGTAAATGCGAACCAAAATTTCATTATTTTATCATAAACCTTTTTCATAGGATGCTAGAATGAACTTTTTTAACACCAAGGAAATAGTTCAAGTAAATAAACCCTAAAAAGATACTCATTCTGCATTTTTGTTATACTTTTATGTCATTTTTGAAATATATATGTTGTGTACAAGTTATCATTTTGTACAAATTATAATTTGTACAAAAATATTGTACAAATTATAATTTGTATTTTGACTTTGTACAAATTGTAATTTGTACAAAAAGTGCTTGTACAAATTACAATTTGTACAAAAATGGACAAAAATTCACTTATAACTTGTACAATTATTTATCATATGGATTTTGGTGAAAAAAGCATCGATACTCATTATTGAAATGCTATTAAATGACCACACACTCACTGAGTACACCTAAGTTACAAAATCAAACATTAGTTCTTTATCATTCGTTTGAGCAGTTGATCTAGTGATTTATGGAATCAGGTATTACAAACCATCTTTTGACTCTCAAATCGATGAAGACCTGTTTTACTGGCATTTTAACTGCTTCACATAGCGAACGTTGAAGCTCAAGAACCGTTGCTGTGAATAAACATGTGTATTTCACTGCTTCAGTTAGACTTTTAGACAAATAAATATCCAAGAAAGAAAGCGAGATTAAACACCCCATTTGGTTAAGGAATATGACTATGCTAAAGTCAGGAATATGTCAGTTGTTTTTCTGCCGTTTTTTTATCAATGTTTTTTTTTTCAACAAGGATCTTTGTTTTATAAATATCAAACTTAACGGAAATCAGTTGAGACAATCTAAGCTTTAAAAAACAACATTTAACGTATGCAGAACAGACAGACAGATTTTTATTTTATAGTTGGTGTAGTATTATAAAATCATCAGACCCAATGGCATTGAACCATCAATCTTTTCACAAACAAAAGTGAAGCTGAATAAGTCATATAAATCCAATCTCTTGATGTACCAATTACAAATATAACCTATAACTTGTTTAAAGAAAGATTTGATTGTTTTCATAGACTTTATGAAATAACGAATAAGTGGCAACATATCTTTTGAGATCCTTTTCACGATCATCAAAATGCTATACACTTTTTCACGATACAAAATATCAAATTTTACAACTATAATCGTTTTTGCAAACTTTCTAAATAAAACAAAAATCCTCAAAATAACGATAAGAACTAATCAAGCAGTACTGAATGATCTCTTCTTTTTTTTTTAAGAAAAAGTAGTTTATGTATTAAAAATTTGTATAAAAATCCTAATTGTTTCCTTTTTTTTCTCTCAAAAATTTCGAAGATCAATCTGCCTTTTGTAGTTGTGAAAAAACGGTGTATTTTGTTAATTAAGTTTAGTGTGTGGTCAGTTAATTACAATTCTATCGTGTGAAGAAATGCATTTTTCACCAAAATTCATATTTAAAACTGTTGTACAAGTTATAAGTGAATTTTGGTCAAATTTTGTACAAATTGTAATTTGTACAGGCACGTTTTGTACAAATTATAATTTGTACAAAGTCAAAATACAAATTATAATTTGTACAATATTTTTGTACAAATTATAATTTGTACAAAATGATAACTTGTACACAACATATACATAACATAGCATTTACCCATCTTTATTTCAGATGTTTCAATGAAAAGAATGCTAAATTAAGTCTTTTTTCTCTTACTTGTATTTGTCAGGTCTGTATGCCTGCATACAACCCTGGTGTATGCTAAAACCTCACTGTATGCATATACAAGTATTTTTCAGGTCTGCATACTAGCATACCGACCTGGTTAATGCTAAACTCTCACTCTATGCATATACTAGCATTTTTCAGGTCTGTATGCTAGCATACCGACCTGGTTAATGCTAAACTCTCACTCTATGCACATCCTAGTATTTGTCAGGTCTGTATGCTAGCATACCGACCTGGTGTATGTTTAACTCTCACTCTATGCATATACTAGTATTTTTCAGGTTTGTATGCTAGCATACCGACCTGGTTAATGCTTATTTCTCACTCTATGCATATACTAGCATTTTTCAGGTCTGTATGCTAGCATACCGACCTGGTTAATGCTAAACTCTCACTCTAAGCACATCCTAGTATTTGTCAGGTCTGTATGCTAGCATACCGACCTGGTGTATGTTAAACTCTCACTCTATGCATATATACTAGTATTTGTCAGGTATGTATGCTAGCATACCGACCTGGTGTATGTTAAACTCTCACTCTATGCATATATACTAGTATTTGTCAGGTCTGTATGCTAGCATACCGACCGGGTGTATATTAAACTCTCACTTTCTGCGTATATAAGTATGTGTCAGGTCTGTATTCCTGCATACAAATCTGGTGTATTTAGAACCTTATATATATATTTTTTTTGGTATAGTTAAGGTCTGTATGCCTGTATACGAACCTGGGATATGTAAACCGATTTTTTTATAATTTTGGCTTTTTTTTCTGCTAGGTACTTGTTTGCCTGCATGGATTCTAAAATTTTATTCTGGATTGTATTGGCAAGACTGTATTGTATGCCTGAATGCTAAGTATTTTCTGAGTAGTAACATTTCTTATTACTTATGTTTGCATACCTCCCTTAGAAAATAAGGAGATGTGTATGATTGTGAAATGAAAAGGTCGAATTCCATGGATGTAAGGAATTACTTATGTATAGCCTTCAACTTCATTTGAATTTGAATTTGAAAGAAAGCTCTTAATTCTTAACTGCAACACTCAGGGGTTTATTCTCGTATACCAACCCGCTTTTCAATAAACCCTTGTAAAACAATGGAATTCATGAGTTTGATTGTCGGCATAACAACAAATAATCCTATACCCATTGGAACATAAAAGTTTGCATATTTGTTTGACATTTTCAGTTCACGTTATTCTTGCATACAACACTGGTGTACGGTGAAAACTTATTTTATTTTTCTTGCATGGAAACATACAAGCTTTAGTTGCTTGTATACCAATCTATGTTTTATTGAATTGCAGTTTTACATACATTCTAGTATTGTCAAACCAAGCTGGTGTTCAGTAAGCTTGTGTTATTGTGTATGGTTTGCCCCCAGTCTTAAATGTCTGCATATTTGGTGGCACTTATTAGATATTAAGCAAGCTGAATGGTTTGCATTCTAACCAGCCTTATATTGTATTCATATTTTGAATTGCAAAACTATCATTTTTCATCATTCTCAAAGTTATAGACTGCAAGAGGGGCGAAAGATACCAGAGGAACAGTCGAACTCATAAATCGAAAATAAACTGACAACACCATGACATGAAATATACAAATTAAAGTACACAAAAAACAGCATAGAAAAACAAACAAAGTCTGAGCAAAACGAATCCTAACCAAAAACTATTATCTCAGGTGCTCTAGAAGGGTAAGCAGATACTGCTCCACATGTCCAACAGTGGCACCGTCGGGTTGCTCATGTTTTTACAAACCCGATAACTAGCTTTATACAGTAAGTCAAATTCATGAAAAGGGAAGGGGATTGTAGTTATGACGTGAGAAACATATCCGATATCATCTGTGAAACGGTTATTCCATAACGGTCAACCAACTATATACTATGGTAACAATTGTGTATACACTGGAGTTGTAAAAACAAATCCTTCAACCAGGAAAGCCAAAGAATTGATGCCTTTTCTAGTGAAGCCATGCATACATTATTAGCAGGAACAGCAAAAAGACTGGTGTTGTTCATTGGTGTCATAGTTTTCTAGGAAGGCATTGGTTTAACCTATCCAGTCACTAAGAAGTGTTACAATTAAATTCATAAGCAACACATAAATAGTTACATGAAAGGTATAGCCAATGTTTGAAAAATGCTGAAACGAGAAATGGAAACTACATGTTATATACTGTATATATATGCGAGTAAATATTTTACACTTCACAAATTTAACATTGATGTGGCGTGGTCAACTACATCAAAGATTTGATGGTCAATTATACTTAATTTGTTGAATGATCTTGCATCTTGATTATTAAATGTGACAGTTTGTACGGTACATGAGTTGCACAGTAGAAATGTAATAACATTTGGACGTTTATCAAAGCAAGGTTTAATCTAATTTAGCTTTAAGGACAGGGGTTCATAGCACGATTTTGTAAGAAACTTTTTGTATTGATCACTTATATTGGTGTAGTAGCTTGAAGTAACAATTAAGTTGCGATATAGATTGTAATGAAGTAACATGTTGTTTTATAGAGTTGGAACTAAGTAACGTTTTGTATTGGAATTTATAACTGTGAACCTGGATTGTGAACCTTTTAAATATATCATATATACATGTACTTTTATATGATTAAACATGTGAACATTAAACAGACTTCGTTACTAGTATATAGACTGAAGTGAGCCTATATATACATATATGGTGAAATATTTAATAGCTATTTCCTTATGTAAACGGGCAAGAAGGATTAGATCCCAGATACATATATCCAAAGTAATGACTGTCAAAAATACACAGAACAAAGACCCGTTTAGCGTTACATTTATATCACAATTACTGATTTTAAAAATATGTCATTTCCTTAGTAACATTCATATTTCCAATTTGAACACTCTTGAAATGTGCTGTTCTAATCCTTTTGCAATAAATTTATGTATAATTTGTTTGAATTACATCTTTTCTAAAAAAAAAAAACTAAAAAGCTAAACAAAAGACGGTCAAAGCTACGTTTTCTTTTTCATTGTATACATGCTAGTAGTCAGCTATTAAAATTGTAACTAACACGTAATAATATGTAGATTTATAAAAAGTTTGCCAATGAAATCTCCTTGTTTTATTGGTCATTAACAATACAGGGATGAATCTTAGTGCTATTGTTGTAACATTAAGGGGGCCTTATCACAACTATTAGTGAAATAAAGTATCTGAAGTATCTTAAAAAAAGATGGTCATAAATTACCCTGTTACAGTATTGATTTAAACAGTCTAGTGGCGGATTAAGATATTTTCATAAAGGGGGAGGGGGTTCCAGCCAAGGTTCAGTAATTCCTATATAATCAACCAAATGATTCCCACAAAACACAAAAGCGGGGGGGGGGGGGGGGGGGGGGGGGGGGGGGGCAGGTACCCTTTGTATCCGCCTATGGGACCCAACATGAAAAATAAGAAATGATAATGTATAGCAAAACAATTTACGAAAAAGAAAACCCGGAAAAATATGAACCAATGAAAACTTCAATAGTCAGGCATATAAAGACTACTATAGTGTGGCCGGTTTTAACATGTGAGCGCTCAGCTTCCCCCTTTTTTTTTTTTACCTGGGACAGTTGTTTCCCTAAAATTTGTAAGAATAAGACATGAATATCCAGAAGTTTCATAAGGGGGATGAGATAGGGAGGGCACTGCATGACTTCTTTAGAGATGGACGCTTCAGTACTGTTTCCCTCAATAAATCAACTAAAGTTTTTCCACAAAGCACTGGCATAGCACCCCCTCAGATTCTACCTCTTGTATGTGTACGGACTGTACGTACTACATGTTCAAGCCGACCTCCAAAAAAGAGGGAAATCGTGAAAAATGTACAAAAACAGCTAGGTTTACGTACCATAAATACATCCGACATTCTGGTTTGCTTCTGGTTTATTCAAATCAAGATAATAGAGCGTATTTTTGTCCATTTTCTTCTCCGTGAGGGGAACTCCTTCATTGATCATTCAAATTGTTTACATTTATAAATGACGTCATCTAGATGGAGTGCGTGACTCCGCAGATAAATAGTCCTTTTTCTTTGACTTTTTAATAATTACCAATACCAAGTATAAACAAAACAGGTTGTTTTGTAATCAATTGCTATTATTTTAATTAAGTGTACTGGTAAAGTAACTTGTGTAAGTCAAGGCTATCCGTCTATATCCCTCCGCCTTACGTCAGAAGGTCCCTGACGTCATATAAATTTTTGTCAACAACTTCGAACCTTGTACAAATTATGATCGCCTCATTTTCCGTAATTTTAATTTACAAACAAAACAGATAACTGTCAGGTCAATAAAGCGATCATAGTCATGGAACTTGAGAATTGGTTTTCATATATAGATTTACAACAGTGAACGCTTTAGACTACCGGTTTGCCTTGCAAATTAACGCTTTTCTGTTTACCAACGTGAACGGGAGAAAATAAAGAGGTCAGTGGTAGGCTTTTAGTTTTTAAAAAAACTCGAAATCGGCAATAAAGTAAAACCACAACTATACTGACGCAAAGGATTTTTTTGAACACCCAGGTTCGTATGCTATCATACAGACCTGTGAAATACAACATCTGATTCAATATTTGCTGTTCTGCATACACCAGGTGCGTATGCTAGCATACATACCTGAGAAATGCAATGTATTAATTAAATGTAGACATTAGCATACACCAGGTACGTATGCTAGCATACAGGCCTGAGAAATGCAAGTTAATTTATTACAATTCAGTTCAGCATACACCAGGTGTTGAATATGCCAGATTCACGATTTCCAAGTGCTTGATAAAACAAAAATGTGTTTTTTCCTTTATTTTTCTCGTTTTTGCATAAGTTTGTCTTATGAGCAATAATTCGACCTATTTGAGTACGAATTATGACAAATTACCGTTAGTGAGAATTTCTAATTTTAGATGAGAACGTGTTATAATGAGGTTACCATTATACAGCTAACTTGTAAATAAGCTAACCTGAAAGGTCTTACACACAATTTTAATACTTGTGAACCCATTTACAGTGCTGCTACTGAACACATTTATAGTCAAATTAGTAAGACACAGAGTTTGTATCTCTCAACTCAATTACTTCATAATTTGAAACTGAAATGAAAACTAAGCTATAATATATATCAAGTGATTTTTTTTTCCATTGATGCTTTATACAGGATCTTTGAAAAACTTTTAGGAGGACCTTTCACTGACCTACCAAATTCATAAGTGTAAATTTCCTCTTCAAACACTAGTTTGATACCGCTGATGGTGTTCTAATATTCCCTTATTAAGTAATAAATAAATTTGGTGTTTTTACTGTCTTCTGATTGGTTAAAATTATTAGTTTTATTTTCAATATTGTCAATTTCGATGGTGACACGCCCACTCTGACGTTGTGTATTCATACGCCAGCATGTGTGTACGTTGTTATTGTTAATATAAATAATATAAAAAGTTATTTGAGCCTTATTTTTGATAGAAATTTATTTATAATGAATGGCAATAATTTATTTTGATTTTATTGAACCATAAAACTTTGCGGATTATTCAATGTGAAGAGTCAAAAATTAGTTTTATGGTTCAATAAATTCAAAATAGATAATAGCCATTCATTAAATACATTAAAAAATCAATTGTAGTAATGTTAAACTATCAGGGCATGACAAGAAAAAACTGTACTTACATAGGGTGTCATCCCTGCATTCATAAGAACATTATCAATGGATTGTTCTTTTAAAAATCTTGACAACCAGACTGATCTGGCATGTTCATTACAGAATATCATTGCTGGAGTGCCTTTCTTTGTTAATTTCTTTGACATTAAAACAATTTCCTCTGAAAAACAAAACAAGAAGACAATCTGCTGAAGTTACTGATTTCAATGATTAAAAAATACATGTCAAGTAATAACAAGGTATTATTTCACCTACAGCGGCAAAAGCTGAGAGTGTAGGTTATAGAAATTCATCCAGCTTGATGGAAATTGATCATCGAGTCTGTCCCTTAGCTTTCAAGAATGATTGAAATCATATGAAAAATTGTTCATTCCTTTCAAGAAATTTTGGTGGTTCTTTTAATGATTGACAGGCCATAATTCTTTTTAAAACTGTTATGAGACCTTTGATTGGATAACTTTTTTTTATCATCAATGGGACTTCTGAACATGTGCACTTGTTTCACATAAGAAAACAACCTTCATGTAGAGTAGAAACTGTGTATAACATGAGTTTACACAAGTTTTTTATAGGTTTATTTAACTCAATCTTTTATTTTTCTGTGGGTTGATATTAATCCTCTAGTTATTACACATTCTGGCTTTTGTATGATTTTGGTATGATCTTGGGTTTTTTAACTCATGAAACAATTTTTGATGTTACAGTTTCTTTATTTTTGGCATTCTTTGAAACTTACTGCAGGTAGAATATAATTTCTAGTAATATTGCTACATTTATCATCTTGAGAAGCAATTTTTGTATATTGGGGGAAAATTATATTTTAATGGATAAATTATTTCTTAAGCCTATAGAAAATGTTTATTTTGTTGAATGTATAAATGTGTTGTTCCTCTTCACCCATGAATTTCAACAAAATTAATATCCCAAGATTAATAATGCATTCACAGTATCAAATATTGTATATATATATTTACCTGCTTTTTGTGAAGGTTTCAGTCTTAAAAATTTCTGTGGAACATGTGGCATCAAGTGATGTAGAAAATCTGTTGTTACTTTTTCCATGTCTTCAATCTAAAACACAAATGGTTTTCATTAATTAGGAGTACAAATATACCTTTGAATGTTCATCGTTTTACTAAAAATCACAAAACTTTATTCCTTGACTGTTGATCCAAAAGAATGTTACTTTTCAAAACTTATTCATATGGTATATTGAATGATCAATGCACAATTATAACACTAACAGCAGCAGCATACAGTGGATTCTTAAGGTTCTTTTTACAAATAAACCTCTGACAAACTTATCCAATAAATTATCCTAACTTTTGTTGAACAAGCTTCTGTAGAAAGCACTTACAAACCAAAGAAGACACTTGAATGAAAAAAAAAATCTTTTTCCCTGCATTAAAGTGAATTCCGAAACACTAGAAATAACATTTGTGTGTTTGAAGCAGTGACAGTGTTAAACACCAATTGACACATAAGTATTGTAAATATTCCAATTTAGTAATCTTGAAATTAAAAGAATTAGACTATTTCAGAAAAAGTGACTGTGATGGTTGCCAATGACTTTGCCAACCATGAATTAATGGCAATCATCATCAAAACTAACATAACATGTCATATTATATTACAATTTTGAATCAGATTCAATCTGTTTTACTCACAGGAAATGAATCACCTAGTATAGTTTTCAAACTTCTTGGCATGGTGGCACTAACTAGTACTAGCTGCATTCCTGCTGCACTTGTCTCTGAAATAATATTCTCTGAAACCTGAAAAGAAAATTAAAATTCAGTTTAAGTTCTTACACAACGCATAAAGGCTGTACAAGAATTAAACTCATGGGTATGAGGAGACATTTGTTGAAGACCCCCCCCCCATAAAACAAAAATCATAAACTTTGCAAAATTAAAAACAGCAAATACCCATTTTTAACATGGAGTGCCTCCCATTCCTGAACCGATATATATATTGGGACAGCCCTTATATCTTTCTGCTCTTTGCATATATTAACTGATTGGCATGATTTTTTGAAATACAAAACAACATATGTTCCTGTATGTATCTGTCATCTTTACTTCCAGCCAATTATTAACTGAAGGAGATCTTATGTAATCAGTTCAAGGAATTTGTGTTGAATGTCAGAGAAGAATAGCCTCGGCTGAATTAGTCTAGTCAAACTAAGTTTTAACCTCAAACTGATTGCAACAGAAAATGTTTTAGTTCTAATCTATAGCATTAAGCCCCAAATATACACAGAAAAAAGTCCCATAAAATCTAACTTGAGGAAACTCAAATTTTGCATTTTTAATTTCTTATTGAAATTAACATTGTAAAGGGAGATAACACAGCAAAAATGAGGGTTTTTGTGTCAGTTTTTGGTTGATTTTCTTTAAATTCATGTAAAATATTATACTTTGATGGGATTATAAGTTTGTATTTGACTACATTATATAATCTCCTGCTCATGAAATGTACAAAACTGAAGTGATATGGATATTTTTTTTTTTTTGGCACATTTTTCATTAAAGAAATTGAAAATTTATGGCTTTGTGACCATTTGAAAAAATAATGTAAATATTTGGTATTGTTTATATCTATAAATTATATTTGTTCAGCATCTACCTTGTTTAAAAAAACTTTAAACCACGACTAGAAGAATATATGCCTAATTAGTTTTATTCAATTTGAGATTCTTTACCTTAACATGCTGAAAAATCTAATAATTGGTCAACTAATGAATTATGAAATCTAGGTTGTAGCTTGATAAAAGATATGAAATCACCTTTAGAGTGGTTTGCTATACTCTACAGACAATTAAAATATCAAGAATCAATACATTATGTTGAATAGAAGTGGTAAATTGGATAAATTTTTATTGATATTTCTAACTTTTTTGCAGAGTTATCTCCCATATTGATGCAAACTCCATAGGAATTTTAAAATCATCATTTATAGTTTTCCTCAAGTTAGATTTTTTGGGACTTTTTCCTGTGTATATTTGGGTTATAATGCTAAAGATTAAAAACTTTAAATAAAATCTTCTGTTCAATATGTCAAGGTTAGGGTCAAATTTATGCTAGATTGACTGGACTAAATTCATAAAATAGTCTACTCAAGCAATTTATACATAGACATACGATATGGTCACCATCCATCATCAAAGATAGTACATTGTTTTGTACATTTAGAATTTTAATGATGAAATTATTTTAATATTATTATGTTAACAGCATTGTGATATTTAGTGTTTGTTGTGTATTTTTTCAATCCTGATATAAGCCCTGTCAAAGAAGTTATGTAAAACTTACACCTAATTTATTTATAATATATTTGATTTCTGAATTAAAACTGTCATCCAGTAATGTGTCTGCCTCATCAATGACTAAATGTCTCACATGGGACGGTTTAATTATCCCTGAAAAGAAAAAAAGAAAAATCAAATTTGTGATGTTTCTTTAAAATTTAGAAGAAAATATCAAACAAACAGTTCTCTTTTTTTACAAGAATCATGTGATGCATGAAAATGTAAGACCTTAAAGTCATTGCATATTTTAAAAGTGTCTAAACGTTACCTTTTAAACTACAATATAAAACACTAAAATAAAAAACTTTGAACTTGCATTGACAAAACAAAACCACAAAAATTTGATGACACAAACATTCGCAAACTAATAACAATAACATATATTCTGAATGGTAATTTTCTTATGGCATGACATAAAATAAAAAGGGATATTTTGGCATCTTGCGTCTTAAGGTCCATCGATCCTGATATACAATAAATAATCCTAGCCATACTTACTGGCTCCTAAGAACTTCCTTAACAATAATCCTAGCCATACTTACTGGCTCCTAAGAACTTCTTAACAATAATCCTAGCCATACTTACTGGCTCCTAAGAACTTCCTTAACAATAATCCTAGCCATACTTACTGGCTCCTAAGAATTTCCTTAACAATAATCCTAGCCATACTTACTGGCTCCTAAGAACTTCCTTAACAATAATCCTAGCCATACTTACTGGCTCCTAAGAACTTCCTTAACAATAATCCTAGCCATACTTACTGGCTCCTAAGAATTTCCTTAACAATAATCCTAGCCATACTTACTGGCTCCTAAGAACTTCCTTAACAATAATCCTAGCCATACTTACTGGCTCCTAAGAACTTCCTTAACAATAATCCTAGCCATACTTACTGGCTCCTAAGAATTTCCTTAACAATAATCCTAGCCATACTTACTGGCTCCTAAGAACTTCCTTAACAATAATCCTAGCCATACTTACTGGCTCCTAAGAATTTCCTTAACAATAATCCTAGCCATACTTACTGGCTCCTAAGAACTTCCTTAACAATAATCCTAGCCATACTTACTGGCTCCTAAGAACTTCCTTAACAATAATCCTAGCCATACTTACTGGCTCCTAAGAATTTCCTTAACAATAATCCTAGCCATACTTACTGGCTCCTAAGAACTTCCTTAACAATAATCCTAGCCATACTTACTGGCTCCTAAGAACTTCCTTAACAATAATCCTAGCCATACTTACTGGCTCCTAAGAATTTCCTTAACAATAATCCTAGCCATACTTACTGGCTCCTAAGAATTTCCTTAACAATAATCCTAGCCATACTTACTGGCTCCTAAGAACTTCCTTAACAATAATCCTAGCCATACTTACTGGCTCCTAAGAACTTCCTTAACAATAATCCTAGCCATACTTACTGGCTCCTAAGAACTTCCTTAACAATAATCCTAGCCATACTTACTGGCTCCTAAGAATTTCCTTAACAATAATCCTAGCCATACTTACTGGCTCCTAAGAATTTCCTTAACAATAATCCTAGCCATACTTACTGGCTCCTAAGAACTTCCTTAACAATAATCCTAGCCATACTTACTGGCTCCTAAGAATTTCCTTAACATTCCTGTTGTTGATATCAGTATATCAATTTCAGATTTCTTTGGATAGGCCAACTTTTTCTATAGTAAAGAGAAAAGAAAACAAATTATTTATAGTTAATATGTAATTTACAGGTATACCTATAGTCTGTCCTTCATTGTTGAAGGCTGTAGGGTGACCTAAAGTAACCCTCAATGTCATTTGGTGTCTGGTGAAGAGTTGTCTTGTTGGCTATCATACCACATCTTCTTATTCTTATATATTTATTTGCTTAATTAGTATTTCTTCCCTAAATTGAAAGTCCAGTATCATTGGAAAAATCTAATTTCATTTCAATAAAATAAACAATTAAATGAATGTAGTAGTAATTTTATTCTATGCAATAAATAAAGACTTGTATTCCTACTAAAAGAAAACATTTAGAAATCAACATTCTTCCACCAAGACAATAAAATATAAATGATTCTATTTGAAAACTGATAATAAGAGACATACTTTTGTTCCAAAGCTTCCTATCATAGTATCTACAGAAAAGTCCATCTGTGCAGCAAACTTGTCTGCAAGGACCTGAAAATATAAAAACATATGTTTTTGGTTTTAGTTTAATTTATGAAGGACAAAAAAAACTAATATATTTTTCACTTCATGCACTGGAAATATTTTATATCATTTTTACAGACTTTCATACATATGAAAATCCAAATATTTCATTCCACAATTTATAAGTCAAGCAAAGTCTTGAATCTGAATTCAACACATTCAGCTTTAAAAAAATTGAAAAAAAATCTAAAGTAAATAACTAAAAATATTCACATGGTATGTAATTATTCACATGAACTTTTACCTGACTTAAAGAACCTAAGAAGAACACAGTCAAGTATATTCAATTAATGACAAAATACTTCAATTAATTCTGCTTTAAAATTGCAAAGAAGGTTTTGCTTTAAATGCTGTACCTTAACCTGTTGTACCAGTTCTTTAGTTGGAACCAATATGATACATCTTGGACTATTTTCTGGAATTTCTGTACCAAATTTAGCATCACTTTTCTTCTGTCTGGATATCATTTCCATTATGGGTAATAAATAAGCTAATGTTTTACCACTACCTAAAATAAAGATGAAATTATGAAAGTGGATCCATTAGAACTTAATATGTAATGCAAAGCAAAGAAAGGAGATACATTTAACTAGGATGTTCGCTACTGAGTTTCAAAATAACAAGCTTTTTAAAAGACTATTATAAACCCAAGGATTTTATAGGATTTTCAAATATGGCTTTTAAACTATATGTAATAAAATTATGAAAGGAAAAGTATGAGTTAGCAGGGATTTTTTTAAGGCCTTTGTTGTTCGTCGTTGTTTGTCTTTGTTAATGCATTTTATTATTTTTATTCAAGTATTGCTCAATGGTATTATAGTCTATTGTGCTGTTGTATGTCTTAATTTGTGAATTTGTTTTTTTCAAGATCAGATATTTGTGGGTGGTGTGATCTAGTATGCTGATTATAGATTCCTGCTATCATTTTTCTGTTTTATCTATTGATTTAAAGAAAGTAAAATCTTTGGCACATTGTGACGCTTTGTCAAAATTATGTTGCTACTACATAAAAACTAATCTTTAAAGCTGTTTGTTAAAATCAAAATGTAGAATTGTAAATTCTCACCTGTTTCTGCAGCTATTTGAATATTTTCACCTTCTAAAACCTTAGCAATAGATTTACTCTGTAAACAGAAATTGAAAACAATGAAAACAAATCTGCGATTTATAACTCATTCCATAAAAAATGTTCATACAAACTAAAAATTGTCACTATAAACTTGATTAATCTTAAGAACAGTTATAGTAATTAAACTGTGTCACTATTTCTAAATACTTTTAAAATTAGCTTATAGCCTGAAATGACACTGCATGACTGCAGCACTTTCAAAATACAGCAACATGTCATTTCACTGCCTTTACAGATATTCCTGCAGTATGTTAATTTCTGTGATTAAACTATAAAAAATTGACTATTTATAAAATGAAAATAAAATGTTTCTATTTTGTACATTGATTGGCTTTATTGATTTCATTACTGTCTTCAACTTTCTTTTTTAAATATGTAGGACTTGAGGTGCGATGTAGACGTTGAAGGTGGTTGGTAACACTGAAGTGCGATGGTCTACGCCAAAGTGCGATGGTCCTTTCGCTGAAGGGAGATGATTTAGCATGATGTTTGAAGATTGTGATGTTTTTCAATATAACGTTTAATACAACATTGCTAAGCAATTAGTAGGATAGGTTTTTGTAGATGAATGTTTCATGCTCAAAAAAGAAAAGAAGGGAAAAAGAAAGAAAGAAAGAAAACAAACTATTCAAGTCCGGAACACTTTTAAGCATTACATGTGGAAATTACAAAAATATTTTAGCCATGTCTAGCAGCAAATTAGAGAGAGCGACGAGGCTGAAACTTGATGAACTTGGTCAGCAAATGGGCTTACAGAGTTTGGACCTTTGACGCAAACTTATTATCTATAAGAGAGAAAAAAATGAGAGTATAAGCAATGTTTTTGTTAATTAAGTTAATAAGATGGTTTAATCCCAAGATAAATCCTTATTTGTAAGAATATTGTCGCTCTAGTCTTATTTTATTGCGGTTAGAGTGTTAATGTCTGCAACATGATCGCCAGAAATCAACCTGACTGACTGCTCCCTACTCTTCCTAAAATAATTGTTTTGATTAATTTCTAATTTTTGTCATAACATTTGATAAACTGAAATGAACCCTGCTAACTGTTATCATATAGATAAAAAAAAAAAAAAAAAAAAATTTCGATCTCCCTTGAACACCCTATATCTGACTACTACTGTGTGCTAATCGGAGAATTGGCAAAATTTGAAATTACATAAAAAATAAAAACTTAAGGTCTTTGGTTTGACCTGAACAAAAATTGAAAGATCTTTCAGATGCAAGGCTAGCAGCTACTTATGTCAAGTCCTAATAATATGATTTTATTTCAACAGCTCATGTACATTTTGTTTTTTGCTCAATGTCACAGGTAGACCATCTCACTACAGCCTAACCACCATCGCACTTCAGCGTAGATATCAACAAGTTGATGTCACAATGTCACCATCGCACTTCAGCGTGTTAACCATCGCACCTCAGGGCACACTTTGGCGTGGACCATCACACTTCAGCGTGACAATCGCAGTTCAGAATACCATCGTGGTTCAGAGTCCTTCAAATATATACCTGTATCACAGTTGGGGAGGTAATGTTCATACTTTCAAGCACAGGCAGAAATTCTGGGTTTATATCAAAGTCTGTAAAGTGTTGAATTTCTTCATCTCTCAGTAAGGCTGGATTCTGAAAAGAAGACAATTCATAAATTTTTCTTTTTTTGTATTAATTATTATTAGGCATGAATATACCCATCACTTTAAGGGATTCTTCTACACTTAAAATCATACATCAATCACTATGACCATTATGACATCAACTTTTCCCTTGTTATATCTAACTTTAACAGGAATATTTGATATTTGTGTACAAAAAGTTAAACAGTGCAGGGAACATCAAGAACTACTTTAAAATAAAAGTTTACATTTTTATTTTTATTTCTGTAATGTACCAAGTCTCAAGAAATCATTGTTTTTCTGGTATACTACAAATTCTGAACCTTGATAAAGATTTACAACTGCTTCCTATAACACACATAGATTACCAACTGATATATAATTGATAAAAAATCAAAACCTTTTTCTTACCTTTCCATAACTATTTATAGTGAAGTAATCTCCAGCAGATTTAGTGTTTTTCCATGCATGAGAAACCAGTACTTTAGGATCAAACTCACTATATGTTTGTCCTTTATGGTGATTGTATTGAGACCTCTTGCATGAAATAATTAAAGGCGATTTGAATTTTATTTTTTTCTTCTTATTTTCGATTTCCTTTTTAAGTTTTTGTTTTTCTAAATTGAGCATCATCTTCTGAGGAACTGTTATTCTTGGCAATTCTCTGTCTCCTACTAGTGTCTGGAAAAAAGAATAGTATAATATAAAAATCAAACTATTAAAATACCAGTCAGAAAAATAATCATGATGCATTGATACAACCTTTCCATATTAGTTCAATTTTGAGAAATGTCTAAATATCTTGGCCTTTTCATCACCAGTAAAGTAAAGGTCAAATATATTTATTAAGAAAGAAATTTGAAAAGGAAACAAAGGAAATTCATTACAAATAATGCATGTAGTACAAAAGAAAACCTTTGATATATCATTGAAACTTTAAACCCAAAACAATGTTTAATATTTTAGAATCTATCTTAAGCAATGAAAGCTATTCAGCTTCCTTTCAATGTTTTTTTTTATGATTAAAATTCAAAAATTAGCCAAAATGTGGTATCATTTAATAAAAAATAGAAATCTAAAGATTATCTAGACATAAGAAAAGAGATAATATTTCTCTAATGTTCTTCACTTGTACATCTTATGAATGTGACCTACCGAATTAGACTATTTACCGGATTTGTTATTACATAAGCAACATGACGGGTGCCGCATGTGGAGCAGGATCTGCTTACCCTTCCGGAGCACCTGCGATCACCCCTAGTTTTTTGGTGGGGTTCGTGTTGTTTATTCTTTAGTTTTCTATGTTGTGTCGTGTGTGCTGTTGTTTGTTGGTATTTTTCATTTTTAGCCATGGCTTGTCAGTTTGTTTTAGATTTATGAGTTTGACTGACCCTTTGGTATCTTTCGTCCCTCTTAAGTGAAATTTACATCTTTTTTAAACACTATAAGGCTTGATATAGTTACAAGGATTTGATCTTGTATTGTGGTAGTGCTGTTTGTCAATTTTTAGAAATTATTCTGTCTGTTATATCTCAAAACAAATTTTGGTCTTTGTCAAACTTTATAATTTATAAATAAATCTTTATCATTATTGGTAAAAATCAGTATATGGTTAAGTACAGAGTTCTCAAAATACCAAAACTCTGTCAGTCCTTCCCATATATTTGGTGGTAAAATCCCATAGACAACCACTTTTTTTGTCTTCAAAAATTCAATAGTGAAAGAGGGAAAACCTAGAGGACATAGAGACTTATCAAGCTTATACAATGCAAAGATTCAAGAATAAGCACTACTTTTGTGTTAACTTACACTGTACTGTTTTAAAAGTATCAATATCTTCTGAAGTCTTCTTGACGAGTACGCCATGTTGGCTTGTGTTATCTGAAATACAGAAAATATAATTTTTATTATTTGGAATTAAACCATGTCAGTGATTGTCTTTATATTTGGTTGTAGTGGCATCTCCTGGATTGGTTTGTTAAATGATTAACATGCATTCATAATGTAAACCATTTAGTGTTTAACATTTGGCAATGGCACACTTTTTGTTTTTTGAAGAATGTGCACATATGTTAACATAAATAAGTTTTTATTGGTTAGTTGCTGTCTCGTTTATATACATCATATACCCCAAATTATGATCTATTTTCTATCTGTATGCAATGTCAAATTTTATTTTATTTTTGAGTGATGTGGATGTTTGAGGTCATAACAGCTGTAATAAACAATTTTTGTTCAACAGACTACTTACAATTTGCGAACGATGCGTTTAAGTTCTGAGATAGTCAGTTTTACCACACAAATGTCATGTGATAATCTAGAAATATATGAAGTGTTGGGATCAGTACAACATGGTCTGCAGGAAAAGATAAACATACAGACAATGTCACCTACTTAGATTTCACCACCCAGATGAAAACATACTTACTGAACATGTGCATACAAAATTGTCATATTTTGAAAGGTTGTAAGTAGTTTTTAAGTGGTACAGTAAGGCCTAAGATTAAGGGCATGTGTGAGGATGAGACAAAACTTTACAATAAGAAAGTTTTTAGGGGCAAATATGCCTATATCATTTCAAAATAAATGTGGAAAGATGACACCTCTTGCATAAAACATTATAAAG
Organism: Mytilus edulis; assembly: GCA_019925275.1. NCBI lineage: Eukaryota > Metazoa > Mollusca > Bivalvia > Mytilida > Mytilidae > Mytilus > Mytilus edulis. The sequence goes on along the minus strand of CM034350.1, from coordinate 74,853,954 downwards.
GAACACAAATCAAGAATAGTAAAAGTTACACTACACAAATTCATATCCATTTGATTTTTGTGGTAATAAGCATTCTGTGTTATTTTCATAATATTTGGGAGAGGCAAACTTAAGTTAGAGAATGGAAACAAAAAATTCAGCAATTTTTCAACTTGTAAGGTGCATAACACAAGAACCCTTATCTGGACTGTACACAACCGAAATTCAAACTCGATCTTTATTTTGCGATAATAAGCATTGTGTATAAGTTTCATATCATTTGTAAGAGGCAAACTAAATACTTTATCTTAAGTCTGAGGTCTAAAACAGTAAAAGACGATCATAATGGAGGTACCTTCATGACAAATAACGGTAAAAATACTTGCCATGTGACGTTACCACACATATTTTTTGGTGTATGACAATAAAATTTACACTTTTTTAAGACAATGAAAACATCGACTGATTTTGATGAATCACGTTAATATATTTCCAAAAATGACGGTAACAATAATTATTTGAGACCTCTGACGAATCACGATAAGGATATTTTGATGAATAACGGTAAAATTTTAAACAATTTGATGCTAACTGTAGCCTAAAATGACTGTTTGACGTCTGGCGTATGAGGGCATTACTACCCTCGTAAAAGACTAAAGTAAGAGAACCAGAAACAATAATTCAGCATTTGTTGTATGTACAGGGAAAAACTGTAGAATGGTTGAATTTCACCACCAAGATTCAAATTTGATCTGTGTTTTATGGTATCAAGCATCGTGTATAAGTTTCATATCATTTGATTTGACAGTTTGAGGCAAACTAAATAATTTTATAGAACAGAAACGAAAAATTCAGCATTTTTTTCATTTGTACAGGGGAAGAACCAGTGCCTGTAAGAGAAATGTTAATTGGCAGCTTATTCCTTTTGGTATTTTTCTAGTTTGCGAGTAAGACAATAGCTATAACTTAAATTTGTTATTGAAAAAATAGTTTCATGCCTTCTAAAAATCTTTTTGGTATTTAGTTAAACCGGAAATCTGAAATTGTAATCATCGACTGCAACCGGAGAAGATAAACACGGATACAGCTGAACAGAAATGAATCACAACGATTATGATGTTCTTTTAGGGATTTCGCCTGATATTCGACAGTTTGCAGAAACATTGATAGAACATTCATGTTTTGGTATATGTGGAGGAAAAGCTAGATTAACAGATGTTAGATCGGGGTAATCTATTTATACAAAATTGATGTTTTTACATTACCAGGATTACCTATATATATATAGCTAAAAATGGTCTTTCCAGGCTTCCTACTACAGTTCAGTCAGTGTACTAGTTTTAATAATTATCATTATGACGTCTTGAACAGTTCATTGAAAGGCTATTATATGTTTATGCTGTGACATTTTGTAGGATGGGGTCATAGCAAAATATTTATAGTCTTTCATGACACCATAATAATTTGGACTAGTCTACATATTTTTGTATCATTACTATTTGGTATATACAAGGGTCGTTTAATGACTCCTTTTTATAGGGGTATCCTACTGTAGTCTAAAATCAGTCATCTTGTTTCGTTCAGTATCTGTGTTTTAACTTATCACACAGGGATACTACATATTGACATGATTGACATCACTACGCTACTAGCTACCAGCGTACAAAATTAATGCAGAATATGTTTTTCTACTCTTTTGATTAAAAAAACATTTCTAAAGATATGTTTTCATTGTTATTCTAAATTATTGCTGAAATTTGCCATATTTTTAGTGGGTCTCATTGGGGTCTAAGCATATGCACTATCACTATGTAAAAATGTTATAATTAATTTTTGCTTTTAATCATAAAATTTAAATTTTTCACTGTATATACGTCTCCACAATTTGTGGACCACAAAGCAATGCGCAGTGCAAGTGACATAAACTTCAACGTGTTGAAGGCGGTCACTAAAAAGTAGAAGTAGAAGTAGAAGTAGCATGATGTGGGATTGCCGATTTTTTGTAAGCGTGACATGTGAAAGTCATATTATTGTGCTGTGAAAATGGGAAATAAAGTTAGTGGGACACAGGAAATTACAAAAAAATGAGAATTGCTTACGTACATAGTGTAAGGTAGCAATAAACAGTTATTTTTGTGCTAATGCGGTGTAAAGCAACCAACAATCAATCAATCAATCAATAAACAGTTCTAAAGGAAAAAAATATCAAAATTTGCCCTCATGAATTTTACCATCCCCTTTTCATTGCTTTCTTGCAATATTAAGCTTATTATTTGTGTCATATATGTGCATATGTATGGAATCAGAATCTTCCATAGATTTTATATCCTGTACAAAAAATGTATGTGAAATCAGGTGCGTAGCTCCCTATACGCTAGCACGCAGTTGCGTGCACATCGATTTGGCATGCAAAAAAATAATGGCAAGATAAAAATTTATAGATTGAATGTTAAAGGAAACACCTATGTTGTCACTTTTTAAATTGATGAAATATCATTAAATAACGGCATTTGGTTTCAAAATAAGAGTGTTATTGGAGATTATGACAAAATCGGACAGTAACTTGTATCTTTTACAAGATTTGAATTTGTAATACTCAGTCTAAGACATGTAGTTTTTGGAGCACATTTTACAGTGTACGGTTCATCAGTTTGGAATGAGATGTACCAATCGGCATTAGAATTATCAGAACCCTTCGATATTGTTGAAAATATGCCGAGGCGATGTGGTCGACAGACTACCAGAGCCAATCACCCTGCAAACACGCCAAAACAGTATTGGAAAGTCTCATTAGTTTTTGCGTATGTTGAAAACAAATGTACAATCAACAATGAACGACGACAGTTACTAGCATTATTGCATATTCATCAGCACTTAAGTGTGATTATTGACAATTAAAGTAATAGAGAAGTTTGTTTCTGCCTAGACCCGAAGAGCAGATTTTGAACAATTTTGAGTAAATTCTGTATCACAAATATGTGTTGTTTATGTATTACTCTATTCAGAAGATTCATTAATAGTTTTACATTCATCATGTTCATAAATTTTTTATAAGTCCTATCTACATATATCTCCTCTTTTGATCGTCCTATGACCGAAAACCGGAAAAGAAAACATTTTTCTGCATAAAAGGGTCCCAAAATTTTTTCGCCTGCCTCCGCTCAGCAGTAGTTGCTTGCACATTGTTTCTTTCTAGCTACGCTACTTGAAATGGTAAAATATAGTGTCTTTTGGGTGTATCCATGGCAACAATCTGCATTTATTTGCAGAAAGGGGGGAAAAATAAAGGCAACAGTAGTATACCGCTGTTCAAAAATCATAAATCCATCATGGTCAAAAAACACAATTGGGGTAACAAACTAAAACTGAGGGAAACGTATTAAATTTAAGAGGAGAACAACGTCACAACATTTTTAAATGTAACACACACAGAAACGGACTAAGCATTAGACAAAATCCTATGAGAATAACAAATATAACATCAAAACCAAATACATGAATTTGGGATAGATAAGTACCGTGACACGTCTTTTAGTAATCATGGTAATGTGAAAATAGAAAAGATGTCACATATTTCCCCATAATTTGGGGAAAAGTACGTAGAATTTCAATCGCTTGAAGTAATACCTTTTCTGAAGCTGTACCTATGGCTGGTCTAGCTATGAAAATAGGGAGAGTCAAACAGAAAATAGCCAATAAAACATGTAAAAATAATCTTGATGTTCTTATAAACCATCTTTGAAGCCTAAATAATTTTAGTACTCAGCTGTCTTAAAATGAATTTTATTACACAATAACTTTCATGTTTGAAAAATCCACCGGGGCCAAAATGTGAAACTAAACTCCTTACTGTGTATTGCTACATAAGCGGCAGATGGAAGACAAAACAGTCAGCTGGATCTTGGATCAGAACCCCCCATTGAGACCCCCTTTCTAATGGCCGTTTCAAACCTGAATTCCGAATTCTTAAAAATAGAAAAAGGTCCTTTACAGAACCATGTTCAGGACTACAAATTGAAGGTTTTATTTACAATAATGTTGTCAAAGATTTCTTAAATAGAGTTCTTACATAAACATTTAGAATTAATGTTTATTATTTTTTATTTTTTACAGATCTGTGTCATTCATTGCTGGTTGTGAAGGAGACAGATTTAAAGTACTATTGCCTTATGCTGGACAGACTTTAACATGTAAATATCCATCATGTCCATATTTAAAACAAACAAAAACACTAGACTTGTACACACATACATGCACATTCTTATATGTATATCATGTATATCAATAAATTTAATATTTGTAGCTGCACAACAAACAAAATATTGTTTAGCCTGGTACCTGTTGCATGTCAAGTAAAATATTTGCTTTTAAGTTACTGGGTACAAATAACCAAAAAAGACATTAGATAAATATTAGAAATAGTATATGGATACAACAGCTTACCAAAAAGAATCATAGGAGATGCTGGATATATACATCAATGAGAAAGCAAATATGACAAAGCAAATAACAGAAGACATAAAGATATAGTATATATACCAATACACATAATTAACAGCGCTTGGTGATGTTTCATAGCCTAACATGAGACTACTTATGTTAGTACACCTTTCCTATATTGCCAAATAACAGAAGACACTTAGAAGTCGTCATACAGTCTTCTTCATGTCAAACTCTATGTAGAGTCTTGACTGGCTGAGTTTGAATAAATTAAACAAAAGATCTGCTGTGTACACTGAAATTGTGACAAAATGCATAAAAATAACAATTAAAAACCATTAGACTTCATATGTATGACATAAGACAACCACTGACTGCACTATATACAAATGTATTAGACATATCACAGAATATTATTACAGGAATGTGCAAACATATACCTTAATGGTTTCTATAATTGTATATTGACATCAAGATAGTAGAAAAGTTCAATTATTGCTATTTTACGAAATTTTCCTTGATCTTTAACTGACTGACAATTTTCTTTCTCAGCAATGTCGAGTAATATGAAAAATTATCGCTAGAAACTAAGGGAGCATGTGCTATTGTTAATGAAATTAACATGAAATTAACAATGTTGTTATATGTAAAGTAGTGATAAACAGAATATCAATAGTCATGATCTCAACTTGATTGCTCTTTTCACTTTCAAAGTACTGGCTCAAGCAAGAAATCAATCTTGTTGAGATGATCAACACTAATCTATCATTATTGCATATATTCAGCCACAAAAATCCTTTTTCTTTATAAAAATTTTTTACTTAAAATATTTCTTTTCAGGGGAGGTAATATTTGATAAATATAGTCCAGAAGAATCACCAGATTTTATTTTTGGATCAGAAGACACAGATTTTTCACCTGATATAGCTGATATTAAGGTTTGTCTTGCAGATATCAATAATACAAAAACATTAAATAATTTTTGAAATTATTACACAATGTACGAATGTATCTACATGAATACATTGCCTTGGTATGTGTCATTATAAACTGCACACGAAACAATTTTACAAATGAAATGCATATATTTGATTTGATAAGTGATATGAAAAATATGTCAGTTTTTGTAGAAATGCGTGAGTATACTTATTTAAAAATTAAAAATGCTTGGTAAGCAAACAACCTGTTAAAATTTCTTTGTAGGAAAGCTTTTTTTACAAAAATCCTAAACAAAGTTCCAATGTCATCATTATATACAAGTATGAGTATTAAGCTAGAATGTGATATATATATAAAGTAGGATTGTTTGTTTACACAATTAATGACAATTATCTCAAGAACCTGCTTATTATCTAACTTTCAATGGAATAACTTTCATGAAAATCAGAAAAATGACTTAAAGACATAGAAACTTTTTCATAAAAATTGTCAAATGTGTCAGAGGAAAAGTCGCTCAGATACAAAAATGTATCACCATGTATGAATACCAATAGGTCTTGAAAGAATATAAATTGATTTAATATAAATTACAGGAGATGTGGAGAGGGGGTCAATGCACCATGTATGAATACCAATAGGTCTTGAAAGACTATTACTTGATTTAATATAAATTACAGGAGATATGGAGGGGGGGGGGGTCATTGAAACAACAACACAATTACACAAAAACGCAAAAGACATCTAGTCAACATACTTTCTTCAACTAAATAAAAATGGCTATAGAAAATGTAAAGTACACTTCATTGTCTGCTTTTGACCATATTGACATGTAAATTCAGGTATTTACTTTTCACATAGTGATATATATGTATCTATTTATAGACATTAGTAGATTGGGATTATCATAATCCTTATGCCCTGCTCCAAGTTATAGAAGAACTTCTAAGAATGTATAAGGCCCACCAGGAACGTATAGTAGAAGCTTATGACAGATTACAATTTGAATATTCATCACTAGTTAACCAATCAGATATCACCTCTCAGCATGTGGAAGTACATATACTTAGGTTTGAGGTAAGTTGTAATTACAATTTGAATATTCATCACTAGTTAACCAATCAGATATCACCTCACAGCATGTGGAAGTACATATACTTAGGTTTGAGGTAAGTTGTAATTACAATTTGAATATTCATCACTAGTTAACCAATCAGATATCACCTCACAGCATGTGGAAGTACATATACTTAGGTTTGAGGTAAGTTGTAATTACAATTTGAATATTCATCACTAGTTAACCAATCAGATATCACCTCACAGCATGTGGAAGTACATATACTTAGGTTTGAGGTAAGTTGTAATTACAATTTGAATATTCATCACTAGTTAACCAGTCAGATATCACCTCACAACATGTAGAAATACATATACTTAGGTTTGAGGTATGTAGTTGGTAATTGATAGAATGTAATCAAAGAAACACAAAACAGCAATCCCTTATAACATATATATAAAATGAAGTATTAGTAGTTATTTATTTTTATGCTTTCTTTTAAAACCATTTTGATTTAGTTTTAATACCAAGATTTTAAAACATAGGGTGTTATAAAAAAGAAGGTAGAAAATAAAAATTGTCTTATGTAAAATTGATTAAAAGCCCTACAAACAAATTAAGTAACAATTAAGACAATGTTAGAGATGGCAAATCATCTGAATGTAATTGTAAACTGATTTTGGTGTGTTGAATTATCTCAATAAGTTTGACGAAGTATGCAAGTGTAACAGAACAATTGTATGTTTTGCCTCATTTTCTTATTTTCATTTTTCCTGTTTATGCATTTATAGAAGAAAAATTGTGATGTCAATATATTTTTGAAATCATTGTGCAGAAACAACAAACTGATATTAACCTTTGAACTTAGAACTTGACATATGACCATGTTTAATGATTGATACGGTGACAGAACCTTCCAAATTGATATGAAATATTTTTGGCTCTTTTTTTTTCAGTCAAAAGTTGGACCAATTAGCTTTTTAATCAGATTACCGGTAGATTTTACCAGAATACCTCCATTTTTATCAAAGGTAAGTTTGGGATAATATGTAATAAATAAATATTTATATTCTTGACTATTCTTTCCTTTGTTGATCATGAGAATTGCAGAACTCTAAAAAAAATGTTTGTATTTTTTTTTAGCATTGTTGATTTTTTTCTCTCATAAAAGTAACTAAATATGTAAGGTATAGGTTCTACTTTAGTAGGAGATAATGTTGAATTAATCCCTTGTTGTTTAAATTTAATTTATTCTTCAGTTTCTTATTTTCAAATGTTCACTTTAGCCTCCATAAGAAAGATGAAATTTTAGGTATATTGTGTACTAGATGGTGGTATAGTTTACATCATTTAAACTGTAAATTTGTCCCCCCCCCTCCCCCCCCCCCCCCCAAAAAAAAAAGAGAAGAAAAGGCAACAAACGTAACAAGTTTAAAAAAACGGAAAAACTCATAGACTAATAGTGGTATTCATGATTGGAAGAATTTTTAATCTAGCCATATTTATTTTTCAGGATAATCCTGGTGAAGATTCAGCCATCCTTCTCATAAGTTTTCTGTCTCCATCCAGTTCAAAGATCACACCTCAGTTATATTTATCACCAAAAGTTGAGCAGTAAGTTAATACTTTATTTTTATAAAAATGTGTGTAGATTATGTAGGATTATCTAACCTTGGTTCCAAAATATGACTTTTTGTATTGAAGACTGTCAGTAAATATCTGATCCTTAAGTCTTAGAAAAGTTATATAGAGTAAATTAATCAGAGGATTTTTTAGTTCTGCTTTGTAAGTTACCTTTGTAAGGGAGATAACTTCTTACAATTTGTATATTTTCTGTTTCAGTGCACTTGGTGGTTCAGCAAATTTAAGAATACCAGCCTTCCCTTCAGATGGATGTCTGTTAGATTATGTACCAAATGTTTCTAATTTATTATCTAATAAGGTAGGAGTAGTTGTAAGATAACGTATCAGATTATAATATATGTACAAGGAATATCTTAAATGTGGTATCTCGCTATATTATATTTGCTAAATTGTTCCTTATTGAACAATCTTGTTCAGTTAGGATATTTAATGCTGTTTTAATTGCTTACAGAAGAAAAAAATGAAACTTATTCAAAAGAAAACAGCTTTCAATATATTTTGTGTATCCTTTAAGGTTATTCTTGATTTACCATCATCAAGTAAGCCCAAACCAAAACATTTGAAATCTAGGGATGTATTTTTAAAGAAGTCTTAGAAGCTTAATAACCAAATAAACTCATCATTGATACCAGGACTAGATTTTGTATATACGCCAGACGCGCGTTTCGTCTACAAAAGACTCATCAGTGACGCTTGAATCCAAAAAAGTTAAAAAAAGCTAAATAAAGTACAAAGTTAGAGCATTGAGATCCAAAATTCCTAAAAGTGTTGCCAAATACAGCTAAGGTAATCTATGCCTGAGGTAGAAAAGCCTTATCATTTCAAAAATTCAAAATTTTGTAAACAATTAATTTATAAATATAACAATATCAATGATAATTCATGTCAGAACAAAAAGTGCTGACTACTGGGCTTGTGATACCCTAAAAAGAAAAGCCTAATTCAGCCAAGGCTAACTTTGCTTTACAAAGTTTTTTGCAAAGGAGATTCAACATACAAGACATATACCAATAAATTTCCGTCAATTTGCATTATTATCTTGTGAAATAAATAAAATTGTCACTCAGCTTGTAGAGTAGTTTTGTACAATCTACTTATTTCTAATATAAAAAAAGTTTTTTCAAGTTCATATGCTTTTTTTGGTAGGTTGACCAAGTAGTTGCCAATTTTGAGAAGAGAAAAGAATATATCGCAGCATTTTTAAGTCATTTTGGAAGGTAGGTTTATTAATAAAAACAGTTTGCAAGGAAAGAAGTTTACCTTATAAAAAACCTTTAATTTCTCAATTTGAGGTTGTATACCAAAAATACTGTCGAATATAAAGGAAATTTGAATACAATATAAACTGTAAGCATCTTAATTTTTCAATTATCCATTTTCTTTTTTACGTTTTGTTTGTTACATTTAGGTAGAATTTTTTTATTTTTTTTTTATAGTTTTTTTGTTTTTTATCCAAACAGACCTTTTGAACGATTTATTTGTTTGTTTCATAAAAAAAGAAACAATGGGTACTTACCATTAATATGTACCGATATTCACAGACTATTTTATTCTGTTTATTTCACAGATCATTACTGGAATATGATGCAGATGCTTTTACAAAGATCAGCTTTTTGTTTGAATGGAATGATTTTTTCTTTATATTTTTAAGTAAGTAAAGATAATTTTCTCTAACTTTAACATCATTAATTTGACAGTAGAAGTTACTCAGGTTGAATGTTGTATCCTACATTGCAGAGGAAATTAAACTATTTGTCTGAAAATTCTGCCAAAACTGAAGTCAAGGCAAAATTACACCTTTTATATAAATTTGCAGTATCTGTATCACAATCTCTCATTATATCAATTGCTGCTTTGAACAAAACAAATGAAATATTCATATTCAAATTATAATAGGATCACTGTATAAATGTCAAACTCTTTTGCCTGTTATAGTTTATTCCTAAGCTTATTGGGGAATCCAGTTCAGTTTTTCAAATAGAAGGATGGGCACATAATAGTCATTTTTTTATATCTTCACCCAGATAGGATGAAGTATCATCATAAATAAGTAACAGCATATTTTACACAACTAAATTTAGTAGAATATCGCATTCAGTTTCTAATCAAATCCAGGTGTTATGCTAACAAAAATAAATCTAATTACTTCATCTTGGTATTTGTTTTTATTCAAGTTGATTTGCCACAGTTTTTTCCACAAGAACAACCAGAATTCAAATTCCAGTCTATTTATCACCAAGATGCCAAGCGAAAACCATTCATTCAACCATTTGGGGATTACCCATACAGTCCAAGATGGACTGGGAATGAAATGGCACAAAGAGCAAAGTAAGTAGAGTCTGACAGTATATACCAACACAGTCAGTGAGAATGTTTTTGCTATAACTGTGAACCATTAAATTTCATATGTATTTAGATTTCAAGCAAAAAGTCATGAATGTAAATGAAAAAGATTTTTACCGAAACACTAATTATTGTATTCAGTGTTTGTCACAAGTCAGTATTTGTGCAAAGCGATCTATATTTTTTTTCACAAATACAACTTACAACTCCCATTATCACCATGTGTCAATCTTGGTCACCAAACAATCTAAAGAAATGAAATCTTGAACAAAGACTATCTGGCTCTCCAGGTTGAGGATTGATGGACAGGTCGACATCCTTTCAGAAAACCAATGACATTGCCTGTTAAGAAGTATAAGAATTTGTTTTTTTTAGATATTTAAATGTCTGTTGAACAGGTTCTCTTAAGCTCACGACCGACACTCGGCTAACCGAGAGATTGGTCGGTTAATCTATATTGAGTATGCGGCTATATCGGCGGTTGGTCTGTTAATCGGGTTGGCTAAAGTCTGTTAATCAGGTTTTATCGAGAAAATCATTGAAAGTTTAGCATGTTTCATTGTATAACTTTTTAAATATATTTTTATTATAAACATTATTCATGTCTAACAAAACAATTCAATATACTGAATCCAGTGGTGTAATTATTATTTTTCTAGCTTCGATGTACGATCTATAAAATGAAAAGGCGGGTTACTCATCAATAAATTTATACACATTTTACACACACAAAATGTACACAAAATGACACGTTGATTGATTTTACTTGCATGCAATACTTTAAACATCGAAAAAAGACAGGCATTATGTTTGTTAACCATATTGATATCTTTGTGTGAAAAATCTACACGAAAATCTGTATTTTGGTGACATAAATCAATCCTTATAAAAAACCTGGTCTGTTAATGGGTCGGATGTATAAAACCCGGTCTGTTAATTGGTCTGTTAAGAGTTATGAATGGCAATAAAAATATAATTTTATTGCTATATGGGGTGTTATTGGATTAAATGGGTAGGCTCAAGACGAACAGCTAAAATATACGGAAACAACACATGAGCAATGAAACATAAAATATACGATAGCAACACATGCAAAATTAATTAACAATTTAGACAATGTAAATTGAAAATTGATAAAAATGGTTTCAAAAAGTGTTCTAATAAAGTAATATTAATTTCATCCAAGAATGGTAGCATATATCGTATGGATTCTGTTTACATAATGAATGACACCAATTTGTCATCTTCATTGGTAACCAGTATAAAAATCAGAGATAAACGTCGTAATGTAACTAACCATCAGTAAGTAAAATATATTGGGATGCTAAAATATAAAGAATAGAGAAAACATAATATACATTTATTTCCCGTGCCTCAGGGAGATATGAAGATTTGTTCAATGACACGTGGGATAGTCTCAACCAATCATATATATTGATTAAACTATCAATATGTATAAACAGTGGAATAATATACAATTATAGCCTTTGTATGAGGGCAATACAAGAATATATTGACATGAAAGAAGTATATTGACTGAGGACGAAGTCCTAGGTCGAAATACTTCTTTGGGTCGATATATCCTGTATTGACCTCATGCATAGGCTATAATTGTTATATTATTAAATTTCCAACCATATTTGTATCAAAATCGTCATTTGATTTTGTTTGAATTTTATAGATATCATATTGTCTCCTATACATTAACGACATATAAATAAACCGTGCAATATGCTTTTTTGCTGTGCAATATGCATTTTGCTATCCGCCGTTTTTGATCACCTTCGAAAATATAGTTTAACATGTGACTTTCCCTGAACGAATCAAATAAGTTTTAAAAATATACGAATTAATAGTACTGAGTTAGATAAATAAAATGTAGAGAAAAGTAACATAACAATTTAAAGAATACAGAAATAAACACCACCCCCAATCCGGACCCTCATGGTGTACACGAGATTCTGGATGGAGACGCAGAATATAAAATAGTAGATAAGGACAGTAGAGATTGATGCATTGCTAAAAAAGAGAGAAAAAATAATAATTGTTTAAGAATACAGAAATGAAACACCCATGGGTGTTGAAACAGTAACAGATTTGTACTCATATTGGTGACGAATGCTAGAAGTTTACATGCGGACAACTGCAGTTTTCCTCTGCACTTATGTAGAAAGGAACTAAACGGAATAACATGAATTAAAACTTAAGTTAACAAAATTTAGCTGCATTCGCTCCTTTCAATTTACTTCTTTAGAATGATTTGAAAACAACATATGATTAAGTAATAGAAGAAAAGAACCAATTGGATGATGCTGACGAATTAGGGGTTAACGTCCAGTGACAAATATCATGTGCATATGAGAACGACAACACGTTATATGTACCCCTGTGTTGTATTAGAAAGATACTTTCAGTCGGATTTGAGAACGTGCTACTTTGAACAGATTCAAAAATTAAGGCTGATTGAAAACGTTGATATTAAATTCATGCATATTCCAGCGACCAATCCATATCATGCTATATTGAAGTGACACACCCTTCAATAAAATGCAAAGAAAGTCAAAATAAAAATGCTCTTACTAGAACGATACTGTTGCACCGTATTGTCATTTTTTTTTACTCAAGAACATCTCATTCTTTACTTTTTAAATGGGAAAATATAAATGTAGCAAAACTATTGCCGTGGCTAAATAACTCTTAACTGACACAATTTCAATTGTCCAACCCATTAACAGACTTTATTCCCATAATTTTCACTAAAACGTGGTATTATTCACGTTATATTACAATTATGAAATATTTACTAATGTCAATTGATTTTTTAGAACCAAAGTATTATTTTGTGTCCTTTAAATGATATCTAAAATTGTTTGTTTCGCCTTTTATTAAAAAATTGCTATGCGTATAAGCATAAATTATACATACTTGCGCGACGCCTTTTAGTTTTACTGAAAACTGCGCAGACTATGAAATGTTTTTACAGGTGGAAAATATTCTATGATAGATATCATTTTGTCAGACACTTTTCTTTTTTTGATTTGGTTCTTATAATATGCCAAAAATCTGTATATTTAATAGAGTTTAACATAAAATTGTGCGTTTTACTCTTAACAGAACGTATAACCAACCCGATTAACAGACCAATCGCCTATATAGCCGCATACTCAATATAGATTAACCGACCAATCTCTCGGTTAGCCGATTGTCGGCCGTGAAGCTGTTGTAGCTCAATCTGGGCGATCAGTCAAATTGTGCTGAATTATCTCCCTTAGATAAATTATTAAAAAAACTCTCAATTACGATTTAGAAGTCTAATTAAAATATTACAGACATATTTTAGAAGCACTGATGGCTATAATTTGCAGCAAAAACAGTTTCACCCTAAAACTCATGAAAAAAATGCATTCTATGTGGACATTTTTTAAAAGAAGTTTTCATTTTTGCATCAATACTTTCAAAGAGCAGTCTAAAAAATATATACAGACATTATAAAGTCAGTATTAAGTAAATTTACTCTATAATGTCTGCATATATATTTTTCGACTGCTCTTCATAGTAAAAATCCAAAATTGGAAATTTCATTTGAAAAATGTTAAAGGGAGATAATAATATTAATAGAGAAAATTAAAGTTCAATTCTTCTTGAATAATTGATAGGTCTTTCCTTCCATTTTCTTTTAATTATACTGTCATAAATAAATATATCATATATATCGATTGATTAATTTATTGATTAGTTGGTTGGTTGGTTGGTTGGATGATTGGTTTATTAATTAAACACTTGATATAGGGTCTCTTGAAACAAGCGAAAAAAAAAGAGACCTTGGATTCCGTATTAAACACATGAAACGGAAACATGCATTGATTGATTGGTTGGCTGGTTAAACACGTTGGTTGGTTAGTTAAATACGTTTGTTAAACATGTTGGTTAAACACGTTGGTTAAACATGTTGGTAAAACACGTTGGTTGGATAGGCTCAATTAAAACAAGCGAAAAAAAACCTTGGATCCCGTATGAAACACATGAAACGTGACATGCATTGATTGTTTGGTTGGTTGGTTGTGTTAAACACGTTGGTTGGTTAGTTAAACACGTTGGTTAAACATGCTGGTTAAACACGTTGGTTGAATACGTTGGTTAAACACGTTGGTTGGATAGGCTCAATTAAAACAAGCGAAAAAAAAACCTTGGATCCCGTATGAAACAAATGAAACGTGACATGCATTGATTGATTGGTGGGTTGGTTAAACACGTTGGTTGGTTAGTTAAACACGTTGGTTAAACATGTTGGTTAAACACGTTGGTTGGATAGGCTCAATTAAAACAAGCGAAAAAAAACCTTGGATCCCGTATGAAACACATGAAACGTGACATGCATTGATTGATTGGTTGGTTGGTTAAACACGTTGGTTGGTTAGTTAAACAAGTTGATTGGTTAGTTAAACACGTTGGTTAAACACGTCGGTTAAACACGTTGGTTAAACACGTTGGTTGGATAGGCTCAATGAAAACAAGCGGGAAAAAATCCTTGGATCCCGTATGAAACACATGAAACGTGACATGCATTGATTGATTGGTTGGTTGGTTAAACACGTTGGTTGGTTAGTTAAACACGTTGGTTAAACATGTTGGTTAAACACGTTGGTTAAACACGTTGGTTGGATAGGCTCAATTAAAACAAGCGGAAAAAAAAAACCTTGGATCCCGTATGAAACACATGAAACGTGACATGCATTGATTGATTGGTTGGTTGGTTAAACACGTTGGTTGGTTAGTTAAACACGTTGGTTAAACATGTTAGTGAAACTCGTTGGTTAAACACGTTGATTGATTAAACACGTTGGAAAAGGTCAATTAAAACAAGCAAAAAAAAAAACCTTGGATCCCGTATGAAACACATGAAACGTGACATGCATTGATTGATTGGTTGGTTGGTTAAACACGTTGGTTGGTTAGTTAAACACGTTGGTTAAACATGTTGGTTAAACACGTTGTTTAAACACGTTGGTTAAACACGTTGGTTGGATAGGCTCAATTAAAACAAGCGAAAAAAAACCTTGGATCCCGTATGAAACACATGAAACGGAAACATGCATTGATTGATTGGTTAGTTAAACACGTTGGTTGGTTAGTTAAACACGTTGGTTAAACACGTTGGTTAAACACGTTGGTTAAACACGTTGGTTAAACACGTTGGTTAAACACGTTGGTTGGATAGGCTGAATTAAAACAAGCGAAAAAAACCAACATTGGATCCCGTATGAAACACATGAAACAGAAACATGCATTGATTGATTGGTTGGTTGGTTGGTTGGTTAGTTAAACACGTTGGTAAAACATGTTGGTAAAACACGTTGGTTAAACACGTTGGTTAAACACGTTGGAAAGTGTCAATTAAAACAAGCGAAAAAAAGAGACCTTGGATCCCGTATTAAACACATGAAACGGAAACTTGCTTTGATTGATTGATTGATTGATTGATTGATTGATTGATTGATTGATTGATTGATTAATTGATTGATTGATTGATTGATTGATTGATTGATTGATTGATTGATTGATTGATTGGTTGGAATTCAAACACACATAAAACTGTTTAAATAGTGCCAAAAAACACATAATTTGATGACCTTGACCTTTGACCTTGTGACCTTCGTCAAGGTCATTGCTCCACAAGGTCATTGCAAAAGACCGTATGGGTCAAGGACCTTTTGTTAATGAGTTTTGCCTAAAAATGGCTTTTTAAAAACCATCAATGGGAGTTATGTCCCTTACATGATGGTAAAATCAGTATAGTCATAATGTAAAAAAGTTGCCCCTTGAAGTACCAATCATTTTCAACTGCTTAATTTTTCTGTATCTATAACCGTTCAATAGTTATAGGGAAATGAAAAACTTTTGAAAATCTAAAATATGACCTTGACCTTTGACCTTGACCTATATTTTCTAGTTTTGGTCCAATGAACTCAAATCTGAAGACCCGCAGTCTTTATGACTTACGGTTCATGAGATTTATATGCATATCGAAAATTTAAATATTCAAGGGGAAATAACTCCTATAAAAGGTCACTGGATCGCTTCGGTTAAAGTTATTTGAAGTTGTAACTTTTGGCAAGGAACATTTTAAAAAAAACCATTTGCCGCTAAGTCTTATAGTTTATGAGGAGTAGTGATAACAGTGTTTTTTGTAATTGGGGAGATAACTCCTATAAGGTAAACAGTAAACCTTGGTTATTCTAATACAAGATAGATATTATACCTCCGATACATGATACCAAAGATCATTTGGATATGTTGCGTACTTTTCTTGATTTTGGACTTTGAAAACGGACGAGGAAAAAGAATAATAATAATAATTAAAATGTCAATTGTTCTTGAACAATTGAGAGGTCTTTCCTTTTCGAAATGTAAGGTACATGTTCTAATAGGCGTAGAATGCATTGAAAAGCTCTCAAACACACACAAAACCGTTAAAAAATGACAAAAACAACAAATTCGATAATTTGGACATGACCTTGGCTTTTGACCTTGTAACCTTTGTGAAGGTCATTGGTCAACAATGTCATTGTAAAAGACCCCATGGGTCTAGGACTTTTCGTTCAAGGGTTAAAGCTAATTTTACCTTTTCAGAAACCGTTAACGGGGGTTATGCCCCTTAAGAATATTTCAAATCCTTTTGGTCAAAATGTAAAAAAGTTGTGCCTCAGTCACTTAAACATTTTTCACTGTTTACTATTTCTGTAAGAGTAACCGTTTTTGAGATATCAACTAACAAGTTGAAAGGTCAAAGGTCAAGGTCAACCTTAAAAACATTTAAAACACACTAAAAATCATCAAAATAAGGTCAAAAACACATAATTCGCTATCTGGGACATGACCTTGACCTTTGACCTTGTGACCTTTGTCAAGGTCATTAGTCCCCAATGTCATTGCTGAAGACCCCATGGGTCTAGGACCTTTGGTTATGTAGTAAAAGCTGATTTTGTCTGTTCAGAAACCTAAATCAGGGGTTATGCCCCTTACAGAAAGGTCAAATTTCTTCGGTCAAAATGTAACAAAGTTGCGCCATAATGACCCAAACATTTTCCACTATTTAAAATTTCTGTAAGTATAATGGTTTCTGAGATTATCCCATAACAAGGTGTAAGGTCAAAGGTCAAGGTCAACATACAAATTTGACCTTGAGGTATTTTTCAAAGATACATGAATTGATGATGATTGGTGAAGATCCTAGGTGTCTACGACTTACGGTTTCTGAGTTTTGGTGGCCAACCGACACCGGTTAATTTTCAGAGGGGCATAACCCTACCAATGAGTCGTTGAATCCTTTCGATCCAAATGTAACGAAGAACCGGGGTCTGGTCCTGAACAAATTTCACCCTTCGGTTTTTTTCTACCTATTACGGTTACGGTGTTGGAACGATAACAAGGTTTTTGGGTTTCGGAGGGATTACTCCGAACCGACAAAATATTTCGACTCACAGGGTGAGTTCCGGATAGGTATTCATGACACAGATACAAAGTGTGAATATGAAAGCGACACGTCTTACGGTTAACGCGGATAAATTTGTCAAAGTTTGGCGGAAGAATAATAAATAATAATAATAAATAATAATAAACAGAAGAAATACAGTAAGGTCTTTCCCTTTAGTAAAAGGAAAGACCTTAATAATAAACAAACGAAATACAGTAAGGTCTTTCCATTTAAGAAAGGAAAGACCTTAATAAATATCAACCAAGCTATATGTTAAAGCTGAAATTGTAGCTATAGTGAACCTGTTTAAGGCTAAATTTAATAGTAAGCAGTCATTCATTAAAACAGTCATATATTTAAATTGACAAACTGAACTGTTAGCTTTAGAGATTGTAAAAGATTGTAAATACTGTGTATTTATATTTTCAGATCTTTTATTTTGAAGAACATCAGTGATTTTCAGAAAGCATCTGTCCACAGTGGATCATTGAACTGAAGAACACAAATTCTGATTCTATATATGGGCATAGTGTTGTTATTTTTAGTTTAAATCAGACCCAGGATTTCATTTTGATAAATTAAAGTACTGAACATCTACACAGATGGCTTTAATAATGAAAAGTGAACTTCAATCATGGTCAATTTATAAAAAAAAGTCCTGATAGAAAATGCATAAATTACTCTTCATACAATTTATTAAAGAACAAAAATGATTGATATTTTTAAAATCATATAATATATGTAGATACAATTATTCACTCATTTTCATACCTCATCAAACTGGAGTATCTGTCATTCAACAGTAAGGTACCTTGAAAATCTCTCATTTACAACCATACAATTTATATTGTCTGTTATTGTTTATTTTTAACCAGTTAAAATAAAAAAATATTATATAGATATTATTTCCAGACTTGTGTTATTTCTATCCTTCTGTCCAGCATCAATGTACCCTTAAACTATTTGTATACAGCTTTATATACTCCGGAAGGTAAAAGATCTGGATGTATGCAGATACCTTATGTTACTAATTTTCTGTCATATGAATATTTCCCTTGACCTCAATTTATCGGTTCAGCAACTGCTTATTACTAGAAATAGTGTGGTAGAGCTATAGTTGGTATATGGGTTCCTTGCAGTGTTTTCATGTCCATAAAACAGGGCTCACCAAATCTCGACCTAATTTCATGGATCAGTGATCAAGGTTAAAGTTACGTCCAATTCTCAGAAACTATAATCATTAGGTGGTGTATTGAATGGTTTTATTAAAGAGGTACATGTAAGTTTTCTGGTGTCATATGACCCTGACCTCATTTTCATGGATAATTGGTCATTGGTTATTTTTTGTGATTTTGTGTTATTAATTGCCATAAGCAATGGGTCAACTATAATTAATGCATGGAATAACTGTAAAGTGTATATGTTTATCAGACAAGATTAATCTTACCTTGACCTTATTGCCATGGATCCTTAAAAAATTAAGGTTTATGTGACACTTGTAGTAAATCTTTATCTTAAAGACTTTCAACATAGTCTAACAAGGGCCATTAAAGCAGGCAAGACAGTTCAGTGTGTGCACTCTTACAAATATCAGTTATTGAGAACCAATCTTTCTCTTGGTTGATCAGTTTGACAGAATATGGATTACTGCAACTTCAGGAGAAAAACACATTTTAATAGTAAGTTTTATCATGTTAATAGTAATAAGTTTCACAAAGAGTGAGAATGGGATATTGCTTGATATCAACTTATATCTAGCCTAGCCTTCAGCGAGTTTATTATTACTATTTAAATTAAATAACCAGAGTTGATATCCAATTTTCACAAGTTGTTAAACCTATTTCTCTTATGGTCAATACTCTAAATGTATTAAATTAAAGATTCCATGAAATGTTGATCAAGTCTTTTGCACATGCCAGTATGACTTTATATGTCCTTTTCCAGTGTCAAACTTTAACATCAAACATTTTAAGACTTTTTATTGGCTTCAGAATGTGTGAGTATTTAGTATATTATTGAAAAAATGACATAGATGTATGTTGTCATGGACAAAATGTATAGTTTTAACCTTTGAAAGTCATCAATGACATAACGAATAGCCAATGGAAATGCTGTAATATCGTCTTGTGATACTCGATTAGCCAATCAAATTAAAGAAGACTTTTTCGTATATCACTATGTATAGTGTGATACAAAAAATATGTATTCATGCCAAAAATAGATAGCAGGCCACAACAATAAGAGAATAAACTTAATATACCTATTGAAAGCTGTATAAACTGAATCATTTGTCTAGATGTACCTGAATTTTCATTTGTAAGTCCATATGTAAAATCCATACACCTGCCTAAATGGAAAACATCTTCAGATTTGAAAGGTTTGATTTAGATGAAATCCCACTCTATTTCTCAAATATAATATCGGTAATATGAGAAATGTTGCAGATGGTATGATATTACCCATATAGAAAGCGCATTAAAGTTTTTATATGAATATTAAACCACTGGGGCCACAATTAAAAATATTTTGGTTTGCCCAAACCCTACCCAAAGGTTGAGACAGTGGGTAAGTAGGTAGGAATTTTTTTTTTTTTTTCAGAA
This sequence comes from Mytilus edulis, assembly GCA_019925275.1. Taxonomy (NCBI): domain Eukaryota; kingdom Metazoa; phylum Mollusca; class Bivalvia; order Mytilida; family Mytilidae; genus Mytilus; species Mytilus edulis. The sequence goes on along the minus strand of CM034350.1, from coordinate 74,833,481 downwards.
AGAGAAATTGAAGTATCGGGTGTTTATTAGTCTTCATGCCTATCTGATTAAAAAAAAACTTCTTCAAATCAGGACAATAAAAGAATTTGAGTAGGCAGCTTATTTCTGGGTAGGTAGCGTTTGGGCAAAAAAACCTATTCTTTTTTTATGGCCTGGTCTACAATAACCAATCAACATCACATCTATAAAAATAATTTTAATCATCCCAAAAATAAAGAAAATATGACATATAAATATAATAGATAATAAACAACAAATATATTATTTGATATACAACAAATACATCAAGGTTAATAACAGCAGTAACATGAAAAACAAAACTGTTAAAAAAGTTGTAAAAAATATAAAAAAGATTATAGAATTGCTGACAATCATATTCATATTCAAAATTTATTTACCCACTTTTGTCTACATGATAACTTAAAAAAGCATTTACTCGTATTTAATAGTTCTTAAATGAAAAGATGAAAAAATGAAGATACTAAACTAGAAAACTTCCAAACCTTGCCCACCCCCTAAAAAACAACTTAGGAATGCAACATTTATTTCAGTAATACTTTTCACAAATTAGGATTTAAATTGATAGCAAATATACTGGAATGTTCATGTCTTTTTTTTTGTGAAGAGCCCCTTACCCAGAACACCAAATGTACCATAGATGGCCAAATAGTCACTCAAACTACCTGGTGATAGACAATTTATAACAAGACTTAATTAAAGTCTTAAAAATTTATTATCAAACTTTGGAAAAAGCAAATAGTTAGTAAGAGTATAGTATACTATGAATTTAATGGGGTATGAACTGAAGGCCTTCTCTAATCTGTAGATGAAAATTGAAAAATCAGCAGCAAATTTTACTCCAAACACAGATTAAATAAAGACAACAACCCTATTATGGTCACAAGTTTTTAAAACTTATTAATATTATGCATATATAACTATAAATGAACACCACTTTTGTTTACAATACCTAAATATATATATCACCAGTCTGCTCCACTGTAAATAATGATATATGATATGGATAATAATACAGATTTATGTGTATTGGTAATTGATAAGGGCTATCCCATTAAAATGTATGATGGAGGGTAGGAAGGGAAGTTTGATTATTGAAAGTGGGTCATGGGTCTTTTTTTAGTATGCGTCTATTACCTTTATACAAAATTATCTATATAAATGGCTCTTGGTTGTAAGGATATTTTAAAAGTCCCTTTCTACCCTCCCACATACATTTTAAGGGATAGCCTTAACCAGCTTTGCTTCTATGTCATTCAAATTGCTTTAACATTTATTATTTAACTAAGGAAGTCTATTTCAATCTTTTTAATTTTAATTTTTAATATCAACAGCTTTAAATTATGTCAAATGGTTGGGTTGCAGTATAAATAGAATAACTATACATTATATCAGATTGAAAACTATTTTGTTCTTGTTACTATAACTAAGCCTCATACAAATAATATCCTTAATCTGACACAATAGATATTATGATTATTCTGAATATAATCTGATGAAAAAAAGAACAATAAAACTGAGTTTATCTCAGCTGTTAGTTAAAACTTAAATCTTGTCTGCTATTTAATATCATATAACATAATTTACAGGTCATTATTTTGCATAATCATCTAAAAGTCAACTATTATCAACTAAGATACAATTTGAGTATATTGTCTTTTATATTTTTGTATTCCTCTTCAGGTAGGGCTGCCTCACGTACAGTGTCAGATATCAACTCTTCTGTCAGATCTTCATATAACTTCTCAACTAAAATGAAATATATATAATCAAAGCATTGTTGATGTTATGATCAAGCCATAGTCATGCTAGTCTGATATTCTTTCTGACCATACTTTTTTCAAAATGTTTTTTCTTTTCATTTCCGATCTTAGTGTAAAATTTCTGTTATTGTCCAAAGATAGTGAATTTCGCAATATTGATGCAAACATTGATATATATCATATATATATTGATATTTCAATTTTAACAATTTTTTTTTATATCAATATTTTCCCTAGTTTGGGAATAAATATAAATTAAATTAAAAACCAATTGTTCAGAGAACAATTGAAAGTCTTTCCACATCAAAGAAACTTTCATAAGAAGATAGTTTCTTCATACTGATTCGATAAATAATGGTTAAATTATATTTTTGAGTGATATAAGGGAGATAATATAGTGCTTCCGGTGAAATTAATGTCACTTCCGTTCTCATATGATAGCTTCTTTCACACTGATTCCAAAAATATATAGTTTCTATATACTTTTGTATGTAGAAGGGGAAATAATTGGCCACTTCCGGTTTGTTGGAAGTCATGTTTCGTCTCTAGTAATCAGTGTATGTATCTATATGACAAAATATATTGATTCTGGATATTTGAGATGAAAAAATTGCAAAAAAGGCTACTTCCGGTTTTCTCAAGGTCACTTCCGGTAGTCATTTTTCAAGGTCATTTGTCACCTAACCTTTTGTACAAGGTCAAATGCCTTAATAATAAACTTAGTTAAAGTTATAATCAAATAACCTCATATCAAGACATTTCAGGGGCACCAACTCCTATAAGATGCCATTCAATTGTATAAGACTAAATGTAGCATATCTTCATAACAATATAGCAGACATTTTGCATTTGTTCTTTTATATTTATCTTTCAAAGTGTCGAAGAAAATGCAAAAACAAGCAAAAGTCACAATTGAGAACTTGACCTTGACCTTTGACCTTGACCTCATTTTCTAAGTTAGGACCTAGGGGTCTCAAATAAAAACATTCCAGGGTTATACGGTTAAGTGTTTATGAGATAAAAAAACATATCGACAAATTTATTGTGTAAAGGTAGATAACTCCTATAAAATTTCATCGAATCGCCTCAATCCAAATTAGCCAAAAATTCATGAGGATGTAACGAGCAATTTGTAAAAGGAATTTTGTCGCTATATTTTTTGGTTACGAAGGAGATGCACACAGATGATAAACAGTGAATAGGGAGATAACTCTTACAAAGAAAATGGTTCGCCTTAGCAGGGTGAAATTTAAAAGCGCATAAACTTTACGATACTATATGAGAAATATTTAAGCGACAAATTGCGAAACAAACATTTATCGCAAGAACAAAATTTGGCGGAAGAAAAAAATAATAATAATAATAATCAGAACAAATACAATAAGTCTTTTCACAAAAAAGTGAAAAGACTTAATAAGTAATATTGACTTACCTTTGATTGGCAAATGTCCAGCCAGTTCTACTACAGCTACATTAAAGGCAGCTTCTTCTTTTACACCTGAAATTACAGATAAAAAAAACTGCTGAAATACAAGTGTAACTGCGAGCTACTGCTCACTGATGATACCAGGCGCAAGTGGATAATGTTGATAGTGTAAAAATATGTGAGTGTTTGGTTCACAGGAAGATGTCGAGTGATGAATCTGAAATGCACCACACGGTATAGCTGACTTATATAAACCCTCAAACCAAATTTCAGAAATCCTTGCATTGCAGTTCCTGAGAATAATGCGACGAAAAATGTTCACAAGATGGACAGACTGATGGATGGACTGACGGATGGATGGACAGACAGAGGTAAAACAGTATACCCCCCTCCTTTTTTGAAAGCAGGGGTATAATAATTATTTAATATACTGTTTGAAAGTATAGCAGGTACTGATATAATTTTTTATTTTTTTCAAATGCATTTCCTATCAGCTGGAACTACACTTTAACATAATTACTATCACTTAATACTGTAAATTCAGAAATAATGAGATACTACCTGGTTCGCAATAATAAATAAAAGATTGCATTAAAATTTTCAGTAGTGATTTTCATTCATAATTTTTTGAAATTGCATTAATTAAGGTCTATTTAGCATTTTTGCCAGGACTAGTGGTTGGTCACAGATTCACAATGGTAAATACATGCATTGATTTTTGACATTTACAGTACCAGGAGCTAATTTGCCTTGTATTATCTTTCTTTTGTCATATTTCAGACATCTTTTATATAAAGGTCCCTATAGGTCTTTTTCTGTGTTGAAATTTATCATAAATTACTTACAAATTGCAGAGAAAATTTCTCTTATTTGACCTTCACCAATAAGCTCCCAGTTTCCTGCTTCCCTCTGCATTGAATATCTTGCCAAGTTATAATTTTTAAATCAAATTGTTTGACACAATGCAAATAGCTGGCCCTGACAGTACTTCTTTAGTGTTTTAGTGACAAGTCAAAACTTTATTTAATGGAATAAAACATTATGACTGAAGTCAATACTTGAACCAAATCTTACCAATGAACTTTGCCCTTGGCCACACATATATTCTGATTGTATCTTCTTTGCTATTATCACCAAATGCAGTACCTCTGGTCATGAACACATTGTGTGCTACTTCATTACTTTGTAAATATCCTGTCATTTTTATAACATCTCTGAAATAAAACAGAGAATGAAAAAATCTAGCTTTTGCAAATAAAAGAACCAAATATGAATTGTATATACATATATACCATTAAGGTCTCAAACCCTCTTACGCACTGTCCCATCTAAGAAAGAAGAAAGAAAAGAGAGAAAGAAAGGGAGAAAAAAATTACATCATTTCTTTTTCTATAACAATTATTTACATGAATATAATCTAACAAATATGAAAAATAAAAACATAAATATATATATTTAATATTCTACTGCGTCTTCAACACTTTTTTTTGTATCAGTGTTGTGAAAGAAACAATATAGAGAACTAAGATAATAACTCACTTTGTTAGCTGGTCCACAGTAGTGCCAAACAATTGGAAAACAAAACCTTTACATGGAATGACATCCAATTCATACACTGGTCCCTTTAAATGTTGGACAGGCTAAAAGAGAAAAAAAAGTTTTGCTATTACATGCTTGAAACAGTGACACATGATATAACAAAAAGAATTATACTTTAATATCAAATAGATTCTTTTAAAATGACAGCAGAACATACTGTAATACAAAGCAAAAGTTATATATATCTGTTAAAATAACCTCTAAAGACTATCAAAGATAATTCTGCCCAAGTTACAATGTTTTTTCAAGGGAGACAACAATGAAAAACAAAATATGTCAAACAAATACAAAAACATTCTGATTTCAGTCGATAATATAAAATAACCAATAATGCAAAAGCAAATGATTCTACTGCAGATTAAGGATTAATTCATTCTCTTGGATTTAAGTTATTTGATTTTGTGGCTTTAGAAATCTGTGTATGTTTTTATCAAAAAATTATTATTTGTTGAACATTTATATTCATGGCTCCTTTCATTTGTACCTACAAAAATTTGTATCAAACAAATAATAATGAATGCACATTACATTAAGATTCCAACTTACACATTTTTCTGCAAATATTTCTTGCTCTAAGTAATATGCATGTACATGTTGATGATTAACTGAGGCAAAGGCACACAGACTGTTAAAACCAAGTCTAAATCCTCTGTAACAAAAAGCATACATGCATGTATATCACCTGCTCAAGTGATGACAATTTTACATGATGTCAAAAAATTGAAATCCAGGCAACGGATTATTTTTTTTGGATCTAGCCCTAAATAGAGAGTAACAAGGGAGAAACCCTTGTTGGTTTTTTTTTTTTTTAAATTCCTTGACCTTCATGTCAATGGCATGCAGGGTGTACATTTTTTGTATCCTGTGCAGATAAGTTTATAGCTAGAAACTTGACCTACTATATATATGTGCTATCTTTGAAATAAAACAGTCCTTGCAACAGCAGCCTGAAGAAGGCCATTTCGTTAAAAAAAAAAAAGAATGGTTACATCAGTGGTTGGCACAACACATTTTTTTTTACCTTACACATCCAGGGTTAAGCATTTAGGCAGTTTTTCATTCAATACAATATTATAAGTTACATTTATTGTTACATCTCCCTCTGAGGTGGGGAGGTAGGAAGAGGTGTCACCCTGAATTCCCAGAAAAATAAAGACTGATTCCTGAAATTTTTGCAAAAATTAAGCATTCTCTCCTAGATCCCTAGAAATAAATCAATGATTCCCGAGTACCAAATATTTAGTGTACTGTAGTTCGTGAATTCCCACAAAAAGAAAGACTAAATCCAGAAGTTCTGAAAAATACCCTTCCGACCCTCTTATCTATCAAGAGGGTACTGGTATATTAGTGTCTTAAAATCAAAAGTAAGATACTTACTTATGTTTACTCAGTAGCTGACAGTTAATGGCTAGTTTAAGAGCATATTCATCTAATAGCTGAAATAGTTACAAAAAAACGCTTGAATAAATAACATTACAAGACTCAAACATTTTTTTCAATTTATCAAACATACATAATGGTTTTTTCATTTTGTGAAATTTTGTACATGTATCTAATATTTTGATAAAATAACATGATTGTGCCATTTTCTAGTATGTTCAATGTAACCTTTATCTAGAGATTCTAAAACATCTGATCAACAAATATTGCTCCAACAGGTAAAACTGTTGATGTCAGAAGACATTACACATGTTTCATGTGACCTATTTTGGTTTTAACACATGTACAAGTTTAACATTTTCTAAAAAAGCTCTTGATGAAATTTGAATACAACTTACCATTTGAATACAAATTTAGAAAAATTTGGTTAGTTAAGTATATACCACAATTAGAAAAAAAAAGTACTGTCATAGATATAAAACTAATAACTTACTTGTGGTTTAGAAGCATCAATATCAGGACAGATCAATATATGGCCATACTCTAATGGACTTACATTTACCATTACTATATTTCTTTTCTGAAATTAAATGATTTACAATAATTTTGTGACTTCTCCTCTCGGTTCTTCATAGGGTCTATGTATGTATGTATGTTCTGTATCTACTTCTCTGAGTACGAGCACCGCCATGGTTTATGGTATAAAGGGAGACATTTCACACACTGTATTTGTACAGTTTTAATGTGAGCATTTGACTACCAATGCAAGTTTCCCAAGCTTGGCCAATACGGAAATAAAGTATTATTGTACTACCAAAAAGTTTTTTTGCTTTTTTTTTTACATTTGTAATATTTTTTTAATGTTACATGAATGTTGGTCTTGTTTCTTTTTCATCCTTGTGTTGTCTGTCTGTCTTTAATCTGTTGCCTTTGATTCCCTCTGCCTTGGTATTTTGTTCACATTTTAAGCAGACATTTTATTTTTTGCACTTGTTTCATTGTGTTTACTATAACAATATAATGTTCTTGATAGGTAATTAAGGATTTTAGGTATCCACCAAATGTCCACATAATACATTGTGTGCCTACACAAAAGTCCAGCAAATGAAAACTCTTTGTATAATCAAATTTAATGTGTCAGGGAAATAAGTTTTCAATTTCAGCAAACACACTTTGTAATGAGAGACCTTTTTTTTAGTTTTGAGGGAGGGGTTTCAATTTTTTAGTCACAAATCTGTATCATATAAAGAATTCAGCTTCTTCAGAGCTAACATAAATCATTTTCATTTAAATTCGTATATCAGGTCTCTATCATGTCTTTCAATATCTTTCTACATGTATATTGTCAATACATAAATATAAAGAAAATACACAGGTTTGTCGTAAATAAAACTGGAAATAAACAAGGGACTTTAAACAAATTTGCATCTTCAGGTTACAAAAAGATCTTCAATCATGAGCAAATATTTGAATACTTACCTCATTCTTTGAATCTGCATGACCATTACACTGCTGTTGTCCATCATTGCCTGAATTCTCTAATCTAAATATAATTTCATCTTCCTTCACTTTTGTAAAATTAAACACTTTACTGTCAAATGGTTGATTTACTATGGTAATGTTCTGAGGAGGTCTTCTTTCTGTAGCTCTCTTTACATTTAGCTGAAAGATAAGTTTGATAACAGTACAGAAAATTTTGTCTATGCAGGAATATATTTGGTCCCCTGCATGCTTTCAAATTCAAAACAAAAATTAAATAATATATGCATGTTAATGTATATATAAGTTAATGGGGAATGAGTCCATGTAATGTTATAACTTATAACTAATGAAGGGTAAAATTTGATGTTACACAAATTCATACTTGATCATCTGAGTTGCATTGTGAATAAATTTCCTAATAATGTAACGTTCCGGGGTTTTCTTGTCAGGATATACACCCGTAGTTACTTTTGTGGGTCTCCGGTGAAGGAAGTAATAATAAAATCATAATGGAAGTTTGTTAATTGTATTATTTCTATTTAACCAATATATCAAATACAGTGGTTCATGAAACAAAATACGTTAATAAGAATATACAATAAGTAATACGGCAAGGTGCATTACTTGCACTAGGATTAATAAAACAATTGCTCGGTGCAAGAAGATTTACTTGGTGCACGGCATTCAAATACTCAGCGTACTCGGTGCAGCAAATCTACTTGGTGCACTGTATTCAACTTGAATACTCAGCGTACTCGGTGCATGCAATTCTACTTGGTGCACTGCTTCTAAAAAAACTCATACTTGGTGTATGAAAATCTACTTGGTGCACTGCATTACTTGGTGCATGAATCTACTTGGTGCACTGCATTTAAATACTTTCACCAAGCAACTTTACTTGGTGCAGCAAATCTACTTGGTGCACTGCATTTAAGAGAGACTGCTAACTGCATGGAGGTTGTTGGAGAGAATCTCAACGTAGGAACATGCGTTCCTTATTTTATACAACGTGTGACGTAATACACAAGTTCTTCATCAACAAGAACACGTTACGTTACATTTGGCGCGCTATACTGAAACTAAGTATAAACAAATACAAAATGAATAATTACACATATAAATAGAGTCGATATATAGATTTAAAGAAGTCAGCATATAATATAAGGTCAAAATAAGCTATTTCTTCTGTAAATTACGAATCAGAACACAACAACGGATAGCTGCGTGTATCAAGTGTGGAACGAAGACCACAGTAAAATATCATCTTTCAAATCACAGGGGCGTAACAATAATAAGTAGAGGCAATTAAACCGTAGTTAGAGAAGGGAAACAAAAATTCAGCATTTTTACATTTGTAAAGGGACATGCCTCTTGAACCCTAAAAGAGTTGCCACAAAAATTTACAAAAGTTACAAAGGAGTGCAATTACAAGAATATCAGTGCTTTGGGAGATAGCTCTATTAATGAAAAGGCTTGGGTCCAAGTATATAATCTATACAAAATCATGTGTATCTTATAAATTTTTGACTGATATCTTGCAAAACAAAAATTATAGAAACAGTCTAAGTTTTTACATTATACAAATAGAACTTGATAACCTATGATAATACCCATAGCTATGACAACAGCTAATTTTACCTGTGCTACATATTTCAATGAACCTGGTATAATCTTTGTTTCTACTTTGTCTAAATGATAACGGAAATGTCCATTTTTCATTTTATCATCCCAGCTCTTTCTCAATTGGATATCAAACTGAAACATAATGTATAAATATGAAGATGGAAGAAATTAAAAGACTAAAAAAAATTAAAAGGACTCAATCATGTCTATGCTCCCAGGGTATTATTAACAATAGGAATATGGCAGCTTTTCTTATGCTTGTAGACAGGTGGCATTGTAAATCAAAACTGCCTCATATTTTTAGCACTTACATGTGAGTTCTCTCATACTTTAAGATTTTTTTCTGAGTCTTTGAGTTCTGAATAAAAAAAATATCAATTTCACATTGGCCATGCATGGAATCGCCTTAGTCAAATTTCTTTAGAGTGCTGCTCATTTGTTCCTTCAAACAGTTAGTACTTTCAAATTCACTTCTCATCTAATTTATGTATGCACATTTTTTAACATGTTTATCACACAGACACATTTTATTTTACAAACTGTTTTATCTATACAAGAAGCTCTAACTAAGACAATGTAAGATATGAATTTAAAAGAATGCAGCCAATCCTTTTTTTTTTTTTTAATTTTGATCAGATAAAGACTTAAGAGGACTAATTTCATTCTGACTTTTTTAAATAGTGTTAATTTTTAACAGAAACAAAGTTTCAAGTAGATATTAAACAAATATGGGCCAGCTGAAGGAAACCTCTGTGTGTGGGAATTCCTCGCTGCATTGAAGACCTGTTGGTGACCTTCTGCTGTTGTCTGTTCTATGGTCGGGTTGTTGTCTCTTTGACACATTCCTTATTTCCATTCTCAATTTTATCATGAAAGCAGACAGATATCAACCCACCCTTTTCATAGGTAAATTGCATTCTCAAATGTAATTTTACATCCTGTCATATAATACCTTCATTTACATAAATGTAATACACAGCACCATATATAATGCAAGGTGAATCACCCACAATCAACAGTATTTATTGTTTAAATTCATCACAGAGAGTGACTTCCATCAAGATCATTTTTAAAGTATTGTCCTTCCTCAAGTCCAAAATAAAAAGGTCAATTCCTGAACATTTGTATTTCTACATGTACCTACTTCACTAAGTTGATAATCTTTATCCAGTTGACAATTCTTTAAAAGATCATTTTCAGAATAAACAAAGCAGTCACTAGCATCCTGAAAATAAACGATAACATGACATATATACTGATATATGACATGTATAATATATGCCAAATCAAAATATTATTTTATTTTCTCTGTAATTAACCTGTTAGTAAATTTCACATCTGCACAATAATCAACTTTTTTTAAAGATTTTTGTCCATTTTATTTGAATAAAAACAACCCAAAACAATGAGTGTGCAAGGACACAGGGCAGTCTGTAAGAATGGTGGTGGAAGCCTAAGTACTAGGATAAAATAAAATGGTTTCATTTGTCCAAAATCATGTCGTTTCCATTTGGTCTTTGTGGCGAGTTGTCTTATTGGAAATCATACCTGGAGTGAGGCTGGACATCTACTTTTTTTTTTTTTATATCAGTCAGATATTGCTTTTAAATGACGAAAATAAGCTCTTTTTTTTATTGTTATCTGACAAATAAAGTGAAATTCTAATCTAAATAGGTAAAAATGTTTCTTTTGTGAATTATTTTGACAAAATGAATAGTGTCATGATGATTAAAGACTAAGTCATTCATCTGAAAATTTCATGGCTGATAGAACCTTACCTCATAAGCACTTTTATCCATGTCAGATTTGCTCAAGTTACTTTGGTTTTTGAAATATAAATCAAAAACTGCATTTTACCCTATGTTCTATTTTTAGCAATGGTGGCCATGTTTTTTGACAAAAAATAAAATAAAACACAAACTTTATTCTAGACACACTAAGGTTCATTCAGCTTAAGTTTGGTTGGAATTAGTTCAGTGGTTTCAGAAAAGAAGATTTTTTAAAGTTAGAAAACATGATATCAGTCTAGTATAAAATAGGAAGGAACGCAATATCAATTTCATTTTTAATAATTCCTTGATATGAAAAAACTTTACCTAATGATAGCGTTTCTTTTTCTTCTACTTCTACTTCTACTTTTTAGTGACCGCCTTCAACACGTTGAAGTTTATGTCAAGTTTTTTACAATGCATATGACGTCATAACTTAAATAAGGTCACAACTAAAATCCCTAACAACAGAACCAAAATCGGAAACGCTACGGTATAATTTCCCTTTTGAAATTCAGATATGTTTGAATTAAATAAAAATCACACAGACTTCGTCCCCTTTCACAGGTAATGCCTACCTCATATTAGTGTATGGGAAAAATGAAAATTTGTACGAGTCTTTTGATATAAATGTGTCTGAAGGTGTGAGAATGATGTTTTCTGGTTCTTGAGTCTGATGGAATGAGAATTGTGCTAGATGGTATAGCAACAAGATGGTGTGTGATCTTGTACATCATAACCAGGCGTGCCACTTGGCATATCTGGAAGATGACATAATCAAATCATACCTGCACTGTCTGCAACATTTTGTATTTCCTATTACAAATGTTTTCCACGTTGCACTGTGTGTTTATTTTGGTAACGAAATCAAAACTTTACTTTATAAAGTAAGATAATTTCATATGGTATAAAACGTTTGCGTGAAATACAAAGTATCTGTATAAATAAAATAACAATACCGGATATATTAGGTCGTTTCCGGATTACTACTAATCCGATAAGGCAATAAAATATTGTATTCAGATCTTATGACCACTACTTATATGCACTTATTTATCTTAATGTGCTAGTTAAACACTTCAAAACATAAGGAGAACCAGATAAAATAGATGAAAATTTCAAAAAATTAATATCTATAAAAGAGGTACTGAGAAAACAGGGAACACAAATTAAATGAAAAAAAAACCAAACACATGATCCTATTATAAAAATATCTGAAATAAAAAATGTTATAAAATCACTAAAGCAAGATAAAAGTACTGGCCCAGACTTAATTTGTTATCAAATAATAAAACACAGTGGCCAAGAAATGATAACTTCATTAGCAAAATGCTTTAATCTAATATAAGACAGTTCAATTTATCCAGATGAGTGGAATAAATCATATATGGGCGTTTTTCAATAAAAACGTATTTTCTTGTCCTATCCACTTTAAAAAAAAATGTGTTTGATCTTTGCAAGTAATTTTTTGTGCAGTCAGTACATTGAATTAGATTTAACATTTTTAAGCAAAGAAACAGTTTATTTTTAGAGGGATTGATAAGATATTGACTCCTGAATGGTCCAAAACAACCAAAATGGCATGTCCCTAGACCGCCTGTTCAACATTCATACTCTAAAATATCGTAAAAAAATGAAGAAATAAATGGTTTTGTTACTTAACATAAGTTCTTTAATAATTCAAAAGTATGTTCAGAGCCAACATATTCTAATAAACACATTTCAATATAGGTTTTTTAATTTCAGAAGGTGTGTCCCTCACAAAATGTCCACTACGAAACGAAGTCATTAAAATTTGTCAATAAACAGTTTTATAAAATCAATGTAATTTTTGTTTGCAAGAGATATATACATTAGGGTCTTACAAAAGAAGTGATGCTTTTATAACGGCAATTAAATTGTTGGTAAGAAAAATTGAGCACATCAGATGGACCAGAGTGATACCGTATTTTTGATAATGTCCCCTACGAAACGGGTCAAATCTCCTTCAGTATCTGGTTTTAAAATTATGAAAAAATATCAGTGTACAGCTTGATAAATGCTTTGATGAATACAATCAGTCTTGTTATTATTGCAATATAGGGATTGTGGGGAAAAAATTAAACATGCGAATACGTCCCTTACGAAACGGTCCCCTACGAAACAAGTATGGAAGAAAAACGTTTCGTAGTGGACACTACAGTGCTTTAATTCGTAAGCTTATCCATGCATTACTAGGCAGTGGCGGGTCAAGGTGTTGGAGTTCCAACCCTGAACCCCCTTTTTTGACGATCAATGAATTTGAATGGGGACATAAAGTAGGAACCCTCCCTTTATCCTTGGGTTGGAACCCCCTTTCTAAAAATTGCTGAGTTCAAGAATATTATGTCGGGGTTCGTTCTCTCTTTAAGGGAAGATAAAGAAAATTGTTATCGCCTGCACTTCTTTTGTCGCTTTAAATTTGATTATTTTTTGGCGAGTGAGCGTAGCGAACGAGCTAAAAAGTTTCACATTGTGTCGAGCGGCTGATATTTTACGATATACATACGTAGAAAACCCGATTATCTTTTTATCGTTCTATTAATGGTCTTTTCTCCTCTCCCTAAGACAATTTTACGCTTGACGAAAGCAAGCTTGATAACGTCTCCTCTCGCATTGTGACGTCGCTGATAACTTCTCCTCTCACATTGTGACGTCGCTGATAATGCCTGGTCTCGTTTTGAAGTCTTGATACGAGAATTACTGAGCGACAGAGCAGGGTGATATAGGTGTAGGGAAGCACGATAATTCTCTCTCTTAACACGGGTCAGCTATTATCGTCTCCTTCCGACTGACTATCATATCATCGTTTGACTCGACTGGGGATCAAACTCCGACTTCCACCCCCTTCTTTCCAACTTCGAGCGCTCACAACAAGCATGATTATAATAACCAACAAAGCTTTAAATCGTCTATGACAAAGTTGCACATAAAGGAGAAGGTATTATAAGAACCATTATCTGGCTCCCTGAAATTCACTTAGAAGTCTTTTAAAGTGAAAATAAAAATGGAACCCAACATCCACATATTCAAACATCCTTATCTAACTCACGTCAGACTTACTTAACCTGTCTAAGGAATAAAAAATATTTCATTCCTGGTGATATTTTAATATATTCTAGAAAATCACTAAAACTGAATGGATAAATTAATAGAATTGCTTGCATTTAGTATAAAAATGACACCTAACATCCACGTATTCCAACATCAATCCGAATTACGATAGCAAACAATCTTATTCGGAAGACTCCGTATACATACTATAAGTATTTTATTGTAATTATATTACAAAATATTGATCTCATGATGCTAGTATTACTAGACTTGCAATTGCTTTACATCAATCCGACATTATTTAATGTTTCGGCGGTTTTTGTATTATATGTTAATTGACCTTAATTCATATAACATTTATGAAAGAGGGACGAAAGATACCAAAGGGACAGTCAAACTCATAAATCTAAAACAAACTGACAACGCCATGGTTAAAAATGAAAAAGACAAACAGAAAAACAATAGTACACATGACACAACATAGAAAACTAAAGAATAAACAACACGAACCCCACCAAAAACTAGGGGTGATCTCAGGTGCTCCGGAAGGGTAAGCAGATCCTGCTCCACATGTGGCACCCGTCGTGTTGCTTATGTGATTACAAATCCAGTAAATAGTCTAATTCGGTAGGTCACATTCATGAAAGGGAAGGGGATTGTAGTTACGACGTAAGGAACATATCCGATATCATTTGTGAAACGGTTATTCCATAACGGTCAACCAACTCGTGATGGCGTCCGTAAAATTTACGAAGGGATGATTTCAACTTCACCATTTGGAACTCTTGGTTTAATAGCTTCCTTGTGAGCAGTAACCCTCTATCAAGAAAATCATGATAGGAAATGCAAGCACGGGAATATCGTATCAATTGGGAGATATATACCCCGTATGCAGGTGCTGCTGGAATGTTGCTACTTAGAAATGGAAAGTTCACAATTGGAAAGCTGAAATCATCTCTTTTGTCGTAAAGTTTTGTTTTCAACCGACCCTCATTGTCAATTTCTAGATGTAAGTCAAGATATGAAGCCGACTTAACTGTATCTGTAGTATCCTTTATCTCCAATTCGATGGGATAGATGCGTTCCACATAGTCACCAAATTTTGAATTGTTTAGTGAAAGAACGTCATCTATATAGCGGAAAGTAGAGTTAAAGGATATTGCTAACTTCTTATCTTTCTTCCTAAGAAGTTCCTGCATGAAGTCAGCCTCATAATAATAAAGAAACAAGTCGGCAAGTAGAGGGGCACAGTTTGTTCCCATTGGGATGCCGACAGTCTGTTGAAAAACACGTCCTCCGAACGTTACAAATATGTTGTCAATCAAGAAATCAAGCATCTTGATAATATCGGTTTCAGAGAATTTTTTGTTTGAATCAGAGTGATTCTTTACAAAGTATGATTTATCCCTCCCTAAGACAAGATACTTGTATCTACGTTGGCCATTTTATGAAGCAAAGTAATACCAACTCTTTCAATTTGTCTTTTAGTTTGGAATGTGGAATACTTGTGTACAGAGTAGAAAAGTCAAATGTTTTAATACTGTTACAAGATGAAAGAGAGTTACATTGTATGTACTCTAAAAGATCTTTGGAATTTTTAAGTATCCACATCTGATTCACGCCACCTCTAGAATAGGCAGTTTCACAATAACTTTGAAGCCCGTCTTTGATTGCTGCTAAAATAGATGTTAATAATTTAGAAAGAGGTTTCGTGGAGCACTTGGAAGACCCAGCAATATACCGTTGAAAGGGTTTAAGCATTGTTGGCCCGCCATCATCAGGGATTTACCTATATCAATTTATTTTAATTTTGTCGTTGTCAATAGATCTGCAATATTTTTATGCTTTTTATAAGCTATTATTGGTTTGCTTGAAAATATTTCGTTGCAAACTGCGTCCTGTTTTAGTAGGTCCCAATGTTTACTAATGCATTGTTTTAATTTATGAATGCATGGATTAAATTTCGTTGCCAACACTAAAGGAATTCCTTTGTGTTTTGTTTGGCTTTTTTTCTTATTAAATCAGACCTATTACATGATAATGCCTCAGTTATGCACTTTTCGATTTCAATCTCCTTGTATCCTCTCTTTGTTAAGTTCAATCTGAACTGTAACAAAATATATTGTAAATCAACATCATTATTTGTTGTTCTAATGTATCTGATTACTTCGCCCTTGATAAACCCTGCAAACACATGTCTTACGATCTAGATAAAGGAAGGCATTTGTCGGTTTAAAGTGTGTTTCACATACAAAATATTTTCATTTATAGAAAATCTAGTTCCTTTGAAAATATTAACATCAAGAAATATTATTTCTTTACATGAGAATTCTAGTGTGAATTTCAGGAACGGATGATGATTATTTGCTAACTCTAGCAAATCCTTTATTTCCTTCGAATCGCCGTGATGTATTAATATAATATCATCACGATACCTTCCATAGAAAAAAATATTTTTTCTATGTTCAAACTTAGAAAGAATTTCTTTCATAATTTTATACATGAGTATATCACAGATTTCCGGGCTTGGCACTGCTCCTATCGCGGCTCCTATTGTTTGCTTATATAGCTCTCCAATGATTAAAATCAAAAATGTTGTTCTCTAAAATTGATCTGAGGAGATAGATTAAATCATCCGTCGGTGGGCATTTGATTTTGTAATCTGATTTATCAAACTGATCATACGAAATTCTAACTGCCAATAATTCATCAATCGGACAATTAGTGTACATTGATACTACATCAAAACTACACAGCCAGCATACTGCATTAGGCTTAATTCTTTCCAACTTGTATATTAGATCAGACGTATCCTTTATATACGTGTGTTGTTTTTGTACCATAGGTACTAAAAAAAAATCGATACAGCGTCCAATAAATTCTGTGACAGTACCAATCTAAAATATGATTGGCCGACATGGCGGCATTATGTTATCAATGTTAAACCCAAATGTATTGATTTTTACTAATTCCGATTCATTTAAGGTAGCACTACAGTCTAACAATGATTTTTTGATCATATTTTTTTTGATAACATAATTTTGAAGTAAGTATTATTCTGCACAGTTTGTAAAAATCCAAAAGTCATTATCATATCACAACAGGGAGTAAATTGATAATGAATTTATGTAAATAAAAGCACATGGTAATTAATAGAATTTATGTAATATACATAAATTCGGTTATTCTAGTGGAAAGTTTTAATCTCGGCCGTTGCAGTGCTTTCCTTTATAAATTCATATGTAGTCGATAAGATGTATAGTGGTGACGTCAATTTGACGTTAGCGTTCTTTTTAACTGTTGAGCTGCAAGTGAACAGACGTGTATAATTACAGAGAGAAGTATTTTGAAAATATCAAGTTGAATTACTATGGTGGATATTAAAGTTGGTATTTTATATATGTATAATAGGCAAAGAGATATATGGATGATACAAAAAATTGTTAATAAAAAAAAATAAAAAATTGTAAAATAGTTAGAAATTGTTGAATTTCGAAACGGCGTGGCCGCCACGTGATGTCGAATATGAAATAAAAGAAAAATTATTTAATCACAATACGACTTAAGTTAAAGAAATGATATTTTTGTTGTGACTTTATATTTGGTGAATAATTCACCCAGTGATTCTGCTGCGGAAGTAATTACTTCGTAGAACACGACATACTATCAATTCAACAAAAACGATACATACATCGTTTGAACGGCTACAGCTTTGAGATATATTGTCATTGATTAAAGACTTTTGGTTACACACACAAACAAAACGAATAAATTTGAAATAAGTAAATAAATAAATTTAATAAAAATAAATGAATAAATAAATCTATTTGTGAGTTTCAGTATGTTGAGAAGAGGTACCAGGAAGCGTACAGCATCAGCGAGAGCTTGAGTAAGAAGGACCCCGGTGGTGTCGAAGGGAGTTTCGTCACGGGCGTCAGTACAATCATCTATGACGGTTACAAGACCTGAGGCTATCTATACAACTTCTGGACATGACGGCGCTGCCATACCAACAACTGCAACAGTATCAACGACAAGAATGTTGATGCCAACATTTTCTAGCAATCAGGACAACTCCGTCCACATTCCGGACATGTGACCATTGCAACCAAGACGAGCAATAGACCTCCAGCCAACTGTTGATAACACACAGTTTGTGTCACAAACAGGTAATGTGACCAATAATGATTATGTACAAATTCCCAATAGAATTGAAAGTGTTCATGAGAATCTAGGCATAAATGTAACACAGTCATTTTTATTTATATTTATTGTGCTGTGCACGTAAACCGAATTAAGGAATTGTTAAAATACATGCACTCAATACGCCTTGGGGCTCAAAGAAACCCCAAGAAAAATTATGATGAGCAATATAGACTAAGAAAAGCTCATGAACCATCCAGTTTATGGAGTAATATAGACAATGAGCTTTGGTTGTTATATATGCAACCAGTGAATACTATCTCAAATGTGTATGTCAAATGATGCTAGACACTTTTTCAGATATTTGTGAGGAACTAGGTGTTTCGATTGCTTCGGAAAAATCAGTTGGACCTGTAACATCTTTGAAATTTTTAGGATTGGTCATTGACACTGTTGAAATGGTTGTCAGAATACCACAAGACAAATTGTTAAAGCTAAAGTCCTTACTTGAACCGATTTTGTTGAATAAAAAGATTACACACAAGGACTTAGAATCAGTAGTGGGTTTGATGGCTTTCTGTTCAAGGGCGATTACTTCGTCTAGGGCTTTCCTTCGCAGGTTTTATGATGTCATAGGGTCTATAAAAAATAAAAAGCATTTTTATTCAATTAGAATAAATAATGATCTCAGAGAAGATGCAAAAATTTGGCTGATTTTTCTGGAACATTTTAACGGAGATCTATTAGAAAACACGTGGATAACAAATGAAACGTTGCATTTGTACACTGACAGCTGTGGTTACTCTGATTTACGTTGTGGTGCATATTTTGATGGTAAATGGGCACAATATAAATGGCCGGAAGCATGGTCAAATATGCCAATCATGAGGGACATTACTTTTTTAGAGTTAGTTCCAATTGTTTTAGCTATGTTTATATGGGCATCAAATTTCCAAAATCGAAAGATTTTATTTCGAATTGACAATATGGCATTAGTTAGCATTATCAATAAAAGAACTGCCAAGTCGAAGCGTGTGATGGCATTTATTCGCCCCCTTGTTCTTTTTACAATGCAGCACAATATTCAGTTTAAAGCATAACATATTGATGGTTGTAAAAATGATATTGCAGACTCGATTTCTCGTTTTCAGTTGAAGAGATTCCGGGGCCGAGTCGGTTCCAGAAAACAACCCAGAAGAGTTCAGAGATTTGATATTGAGTCTGAAACAAACAGATTAATTGATTGTTCGCTTGCTCCTAATACAATCCAAGCTTATCTGACAACGAGCTTTAAATGCTTTGGCTAAATTTAGGGATAGTTTTGATTTAGATCATAGTTTTCCAATACCATTGAACCACATTACTCAGTTCATTGCATACATGTCTTGCTTGGACATGGCCCCATCTACGGTGAAATGTTATATCTCAGCTATCAGTTTTTATAATAAGATTAATAATTACGAAGATATGTCTCAATTATTTGTTGTAAGGAAAATGATTGATGGAATGGCAAGGTCAAAGTTAAAGAGACCTGACAGTAGATTACCTATTACTTTAGATCTGTTAAAAAATTATAAAGGTTTTGCCCGCATTTTGTAGCTCCAGATATGAAGTTGTCTTATTTTCTAGTGCTTTTTCAATGGAATTTTTTGCATTTCTGCGAGTTGGTGAAATGACAACTGCATGTGGCAGGGAAGGGTCTAATCATGCCATTAAAATTGAAATGTGGAGGTTACTAATCATAATATAAAAATATACTTGACGTTTTCAAAAACAGACTAGCTAGGTCGAGGGACTTCAATTTTTGTGGCCCGACAATCAGATGTTGGAATTTGTCCGGTAAAATTACTGCAAGAATATTTAAAGATTCGACCTCGAATTAGTGGTCAATTATATTGCCACTTTGATGGCTCTCCGATGACTCGATATCAGTTTTCAGGAATTCTAAAACAAGTCCTGGGGTATATTGGTTTTGATCAATCAAAGTATGGGACGCACTCATTTAGAATCGGTAGTGCTACTTCAGCAACTATGCTTGGTTTTTTCTGACGAGCAAATTAGAGTAATGGGTCGTTGGAGTTCTGATACTTTCAAAAGTTATATACGAATACCACAATTTTGAATAAATTTCGTTGAATTTGATGGTCAATTTAGAATATTTCATGTCAATACATACATGTATTAAGTTGTAGGCCAAGAAGTGTCAGTATGGATAGTAGGCTCATCTTTGATAAGAAATGCATTTGTACACGCAAGAAGTAGAACAGGTGGTGTAAATTTAGGTCTCCATAGAATAGGAGTTAAAATTTGGTGGCAAGGGTATGGTGGCATGGGTTTAAAAGATTTGGAATCAACAATAAAAAGACTGATGAAATATGAAAAAGCGCCGAAATATCTTGTCCTTCATATTGCTGGAAATGATTTGGGGAAGACAAAACTAGGGTTTTTAAGGAATGAAATCAAGGCCACCTTGGAGAAGGTACAAAGTTATCTACCCAATAATCCAATTGTCTGGTCTCAAATTTTACCGAGAACAAATTGGCGTCATTCAATAAGTCAGGATAGCATGATGGCATGCAGAATTAGGATAAATAGTGCCATTGCATCATTCGTGTTAAAGAATGGGGGACATTATATAAAGTATCCAGATATTCTTCCTAATAGTACTTTTTTAAAGGAAGATGGTGTTCATTTGACTGATCTAGGAAATGACATATTTCTGAATAATTTGCAAGGTGCGCTTGAAATGTTTACTTGTTCTGGTTCTTATACATATCCAGATACATTTGGTACTAGTATGTGTATATCTTAAGTAATTTTAAAACAGTATTAGTTTAAACATATTTATTCATCATCAATACAAATATATCATCATACAAAATACACAATAATAATAGGATTCGGAAACAAGCTATATATAGCTTATATTAATCCGTTTCCTTGAAATACCAACTCAAGTTAACTATTACATAAATATAGCATGCAATGTTACTATGATATGGAACAAGTATAAACTAAGTAACTATATAACAAAAAAGAAAGGAGAAAAAAAAATCATTTTAAAATAATGAAAATAAATACAACAAAAGAAGAAAAAAAAGTAAAAAAAAGAAAAAAGAAAACTACACCGAAATACTACACACATGTTTAGATGAAATGCAACTTAGTGAGAATAGTGAATAACAATTTAACTTGTAAATCTCTTGCACTTTAGTAGGATTTTTTGTACTTTTCCAAAAATATCTTTATTTTGGTTTAAATTTAGAGCTTGTGATCCAAATAAAAGTAAATTCGTGTTTAGTGTGACTGGATAATTAATTGAGAAAATAATGTCATTACGCAATTCGTCATATTTTTTACAATACAATAAGAAATGAGCTGTAGACTCGATCAAACCACACGAGCAGTTTGAAGAATCTACTAGATTTCGCTTGAACAAATGTTCATTTAGAGAACTACTATTCATCCTTAATCTGGCATGTAATACTTGACCCATTCTTGTACCAGTGTAGTAAAAATTTGGGCATTTATTATTTGGGTTTTTTATACGACTTTTAAAAATGCTTAAAGACGTAGAATTTCTCGTTTGGTCTGGTAACTTATTCCACAATTTAATAGACGAAGGAAGGAAATAATCGGAGTATAGATTGGTTCTTGTACGAATTTCCGAAGTATTTTGAGTCTGACGAGTGAAATGGTTATGTAAATTAACTATTTGATTTGGTACCAAGTTTTGTAAATAATATGGAGTTTCCTTATTCACCATTTTATAAAACATAGTGAGCTTGCGTTTTCCCCTTCTTTCTGAAAGTGTTTCCCAACCCGTTTCCTTATAAAGCATCTGTATCGAAGTTAATTTATTCCCACCTGTTACAATTCTCATAGCTTCAATTTGAACATTTTCCACTTTATTTATCAAGTATTGTGTTTGATTATCCCAAATGACATCCCCGTACTCTAATATTGGTCGAATGTATGAAAAATACATTTTTTCTAAAGTGAACCTATTCAGTACAAAACGCATCTTCCTAAGGATATTTATTCTATTGTATGCACGTTTAACTATATATTCAATGTGAATATTCCATAATCCATTATTTGAAAAAATAATACCTAAATGTTTATGAGTAGAAACTTCTTGAAGATCAGTGTCATTCATTTTTAAGATCGGATGACTAGGTTTTATTGATTTTCTTGAAATAATCATGGTTTCTGTTTTTTGTGAGTTAAAGTTTACAAGCCACTTAGAGGACCACATATGAATTTTATTCAGATCTCCATTAAGAATTTCAGCAGTATTTTCAGGGGTGTCTACTGTCAAATAAATACTAGTGTCGTCTGCAAATAATTTGATAGTAGCTTTAATATCAGATACTATATCATTAATAAAGATAAGAAAAAGTAGCGGACCTAAAATTGAGCCCTGTGGGACACCTGCATTTATCTGTCTCCATGTTGAATTGCTTCCATTTAAGACCACCCGTTGACTCCTCTCAGATAGATAATCACAAAACCAATTAAGTAAATTTCCAGAAATTCCATATTGTTTAAGTTTTGATAATAGCCCTTTATGCCAAACCCGATCAAAAGCTTTGCTGATGTCACAAAAAAACACCCTAATCTCTTTTCCGTTATCTAAAGCTCTACCAAAGTAGTTAGAAATATCTATAAGTTGATTTATGGCAGAATCGCCTTTTGTAAAACCCGATTGATTAGGGGTGATTATCCTATTTTCAATAAGAAAGTTGTGTACATGTTTATAGACACATCGCTCCATGCACTTTGATAATATACTTAACAGCGAGATTGGTCTGTAATTTTTTACTTCATTACAATTATTACTCTTAAAAACAGGAGTTACATTTGCTTTTTTCCAATCTGCCGGAAATATAGCTTTAGATAAAGATAAATTAAATAGTTTACAAAGTGGAAATTTTAGCTGTGATACAGCCTCTTTTAATAAAATTGGACTTATCAAGTCTGGACCTGAGGCCTTATTTGGATTTAAAATCTTTAAAACATCTTCGACCTCACTATCTTTAAGTGTAATGTCACTTAGTGTATAGTCTGGAACGGTTAAGTCAGGAATAACAGCTTCGGTATCATCTATGTTTGTCTGCATGGCAAAAAAGTTATTAAATTCATTCGCTTTATCGATATCATTAAAAATCAAGTTATCATTCTTAAGCAGGGGAGGAATACCCGAGTGAGTAGGTTTGATACCAGAAATTTGGTTACAAGTTTTCCACCAAGTTCTTGCCGATAGGTTACTATTTGACAATTTTTGTATAAGATTATTTTGATATTGTTCGCGAGCTTGTCTTATTGAAGTGGTCACTTTATTTCTATTTTGTCTAAATTTATTCCAATCGGCGGGTCGGTTAAACCGCTTAGCTTTCGAGTGTAAACGGTTTTTCTTTCTTATGAGTTTTCTTAAATCGTTATTTAACCAAGCAGGGTCAGATTTACGAATAGTTACGATTCTATTGGGTATGGAAATTTCAGCTGCATCAAGGATACGATTTGAAATTTCTGAATTAATTTTATCAACATCATTTAGAGCAAATATTCTATCCCAGTTGGTTTTGGTCAATATGCGTCTATATTCATCAAAATCACCTTGCTTATATAACCATATTTTTCTTTTAAAAGACAAACAAGCAGGTTTTTGTGCATTAATAAATCCCATAACTGGACAGTGATATCTTATTTGGTCTAAAAGTGGTGGCCCGACTCCACAATACGGTACAAAATCGGAATTATCAGTTATAATTAAGTCAATTAGCGAAGACGATTGTTCCGTAAAATGAGTTGGATCTTCAATAAGTTGTTCTAGACTGTAATTTGTACAAATATTATGTATTTTGGAATTAGCCCCATTTAGCAAGTTATCGTTAAAATCTCCCGTTACAATAATTCGGTCACATTTTACATCATTTACGGCAGACTCAATTGAACTTTCAATTTTTGTCCATATTTCATTATTACTTTTAGGTGGCACGTAGAAGGTTCCGTACAATACATTTTTGTTATTTATTTTTAGCTGAATCCATATAACCTCAACACCGGGCACTTCCAAATCATCACGTCTTTTCGAATGAATATTTTCTTTAACATATACTATTACCCCTCCCCCACTTTTCATGGGACCCCTATCTTTCCTGAATGGTTTCTGGTAGTTTAAAAGTTCAACTGAGTCTGACGAGTTATTACCGTTCAACCAAGTTTCAGTAAATGACAGTATATCAAAATCTTCGTACTCAGCAAGAATCGGATCAAGTTTTGGAAGTAAGCTTTGCACATTTAAATGTAAAAAGGAAATTGAAGTTGAAAACATTTCACGTATACTGTTACTCTCTGATACACTTTCGAAGCTAATATTATGATCGTCATTGTCATCAGATAGCGGATGAGGGCCAGGATTAGTTTCTATTCCACCCATAATAAGAAGTAATTGAAGAACAAGTAACACAAATATAATTTGAACAACGTTATCCGAAGACTGATCTCTATCCCCTAAACAATGCGATTGACTATCATTTTCGATAAAACCGAAGTGTGAACAATTTTTTATGCATGTGTTTAAAACAGACAATTCAAGAGAAAACCAAATCATTGTGATAACTCTAAAAGTGTTAACCTTTTCTTTTGAAAAATACAACAAGTAGAAAAGATACACCTCATACGTATTACAAAATAGATTATTTGTTTTACCACATATGTTATGTACAAAAAGACCAACTCTCATTCTATATTGATCGATTCCAATACCCATTATGTAACACCAGACTGGTCAACTAAGTAGTGAGAGTGGTCATACAAAAATACAAGAAGATAACAATACAAGTCTACACTGTCTATAAATAAACATTCAATAGAATTCAAAACATTCAAAACAGTTTGCATTTCATCGGTGTACAAAAATAAGCAATAAAAAAAGGAATTTAACTTATATACAAAAAATATGTTCTTGACCAGATCAAGGAACATACAACTGGGACGTGGAGGATTTAAAACAAACTTTTTTTATACTATCATGACTGGAAAATATTTTAATATAAAGGTCATTCGTTTGTGAACTATTGTGAACTGGTTTTTTACACAACCGTTAGGTCGTGATTATACGCATGAATAAATATTTATACGATGTTAACAGTAAAGTTATAATTATTACTCTCTTAGATGTTTGTTAGATGTAACAACATTTTTATACATTTTTGTTGAGAATATAGATTGTAGCGAATTCATATTTAATATTATAAAACAAATAGCAGAATTATCATTTACCGATAACTTTATATTTTTTTTTGTTATTATAATTTAAATGTTTATACATTTCTATTTGTAAATTTGAAGTTTTAAATATAAATACACAAGGCAAATTTATAAAAGAAAGCAAAAATATAATTTACCCTTTTTGATAGTAGGGTTTCCCTTAGTTTAACGATATACATTTTACGCAAATAACATTATGACACAATTTTTTAGGCATTAGTGTCTATTTTGCGAAGCTACTATCGTCTTAATTAGCTATATATTTAGAAACAGTTTGTACATGTGAATGGTATCAGTGTCTAAGATCCATCTTGTCGGTCATCTGAGGTGGCTGATTGATTGATAGAAGAAGATACTGACTGAGCATAAGTACGGTATTTGGGACCCTTGGTACTCTCTTTGTTGTGGTGTCTTTCTTTAGAGTTCATTTCGAGTCTATGAAGGAAGTCAAAGACGCCCGGAATACAAAAATTGGCACAAAACTGATCAAATGAGTCCTGAGTGTTTACTACATGTATTTGTTCTTGGTTGTCCTTCACCATAATTTTGCCATCGTTTGTCCATGTGTCCTTTATAATATGCTCTATTTTTAATTTTCGGACCTTGTAAGCAATGTTGTTTCTTGTTTTAGTTAAGTCCTCGTTTAATTTAACATACTTCATATCCCGTCTATTTTTCAGTAGCTTTTTGCATCGAAGTATGCGTTTTTTGACTTGAGGATCTTTAAGTCTTACAATAATTTGCCTAGGTGTTTTGGATTGAACATGATTCTCATTTTCACTGCTGTTAATTGTGAGCGGCGCCGAACCAATTCTATGCGATCTTATAATGTCTCCAGGTTGCAGCTCTCTGTCAATCGATTTTATTAGGGTTGTTACCAGCTCGGTAGTTTTGTCCGATGTTTCCGTATTGCCACCATCAGGAATGCCATTGATTCTCATTAAATCACGACGACCATACTGCTCGAGAGAATCAAGATCGTCTCGCAATTTTTGATTTTCATTCGAAAGTGTATTTATCTCTTGTTTATATTGGTCTATGGTTGCTTTGATGGTATAATCAATTTCGGAATGTAGCATATTTTTTAGTTCCAGAGCAATTCTAGTTACATCGGATTGAGATAAAGTACATGTGATTGGCTGAGAGGTAGACTTCGAGGGTGGTAGGTGGTCAAAAGAGCTCAGTCCAGCTTTTATAGGAGCATGCCTTATAACGGACGGATCTACATTTATAGACGGAGATTTTGATATTTCTGGAGAAGTTTGCGATGACATTATAAACCTTTTTGTAGATTCTTGTACTGGTGGTGACGGCTTGCTGTCTCTACGCAGCCTGTGTTTATTAATATCAGGTGTAGACATTGACATTGATAATAGTAGTATTAATCAATGACAATATTTAATGTTATGTTTACAATGTTTACATTGTTATAAATGACAGGTGACCGTAATTGTTTATGTTTATGTTTATGGTTGAATTACCTCGATAGAAGAACTCACTGTATATAACGTATACAAACTGCCCACTGGAATACACTAACTGCACATCAGTTCATATCACAAATATCACATTTTGAAGATAGCCAATGTCTTTGTAACGTACATTAAAGTTCGATATCACACATCCTCCAGAGTAGGGAAAGTGTTTAAATGGTCACAATTTTAGTATTTAACACGAGCTAAAAAAATAACGTCCACCATTGTACAGAGCATGCGTACTAAAAAACAGTAAAACTAAAACAGTATTGGCCACAGTCCTATCGCAGCTTCATCCCCACTTTAGTGGCGGTTGATCCGGTACGGTTGAGTTTGACATATACCGTACCTAATCAATTTGGCAACTTCGCTGCGTGTGATAAACTACAGTTACAGTTGTCTATATTTTAGTGATATTAAAAGTACATTTTGTGGATCGCTGTATCCCAGGATCCAACAGCTAAGTTAGTTGATCGCTGTATCCCAGGATCATACATCTATCTATCTATATATATCTATCTAGTTATCTGTAGGTTGCCAGAGGTAACCAAAAAATGATCTATACATCTATGAATCTAGTTATCTATGAATCTATCTAGTTGAACAATATATATCGTTGAATCTATATGTGTACATATTTAAATTTGTGTTCAATAATAAAAAGCTGTGGTCAATACTGCCAATAAATCTTAGGTTTACAAGCCATCTCGAATAATCTAAATATACAGGCATTCGGGAGGGGCTAATATGTCAATCATCTGTTGATACCAGTGTCCAGCTGTTAATCCCTGACCACAAGATAAATATTGTAGTCTTATCTTATTGTTTTGCAACACAAATTATTTATATAACATGGAAGTGAACAAAGAAAAAGAAAAAAAAAACTAAAGGGAAAAAATCTACCAAAAAGGAAAAAAAGTACTATGGAAAAGAGTGGGGAAGTATTTTTGAAAGCCTCTGACTGCCTGTATAAATTTTTTCTCTTTGGTCTTCTTCATTTAAATACAGTTTTATGAATTTTAACTAAGTTTCAGTTTATGTGTATTTTTTCAGTCCCATTAAATTAAATGTATTTTCAAGAAAAGGGTGGTCTTAAACTTTTTATGAACATGTTTTTTGATGCACACTTTTAATGTTCTAGCTAATTTCAGACATAGCTTATTTCTTTTTTAAAATTCAAATGAAAATTATTCTTTATATATAGAGAATAATGATGTTAAACATTGATTAAATGCAGCTGGTCAATCATGTTATTCTCTTATCTTAGACTGTCTGGAAAGAGGCGGATCTTTGCCTATATTTAATTACTTCATCACAGATGTTGGTCATATCTGTGACGTCAAACTCCCGCCAAATGCCAAGTTAGTGATAGACAGTTCACATATGCCAAATTTACAGCATTAAAGCATCAAAGACACAAAGTGTGTGGTTCTATTGATATAGTAATGGTATCAGAACACTCCTGTGGTGTTCCCAGTGGAACGTTTGTATTTATATTGACTTTATAGGGATTCTAAGGGGGAAATTCAGTTTTTAGGTCATTTCTCAGAACAATTTTTCATGAGAATTGTAAGGAAAAAATGAAATTTGAAACTTTATGGGTACCCCCTTTGGCTTGACTTTGATATATATGATTAAAGGGTGTATTTACTACAATACCATGTCCCAGTTTTTGGATAATTTGTTTCTAAATTAATTTATAGGTCTCCAAAGATGAAAGGTGCAATGAGGTTTGGCACCCAGCAGTTAAATCAATATATCTTCTTACTGGAGGCATATTAAAAATCTGAGACACGGTTTTGGAGATTGTATATGGTTGATTACAGGGATAAAAACAAATTTTTACTACCATTTGACATGAATGTGCCATTTTCATCCAAGTTGGAAGACCACTTTTTGGGCAATTAATGAGCTATATTTTGAGATAAATCAAACCAAAAATAAATTTATATATAAATTAAGAAAGAGTTTATTTCAGCTTTAAAATGAGTTAAAGATTTAAAAAATCCATTGAGTAGTTTTGGAGAAATTAATCTTTAAAGACTGTTGATTGGAGTCTAAAAATTCTGACTGTAGTGCTACCTTAATCGGTGTATTTTAGGCAAGATATGCATATACCCAGGCCCATAATCAATTTGATTACTATTATTAAGGTAATTAAATGTGGAGTAATCTATAACACCTTCGGTGTACATGCCTTTAACATATGTATTGATATTACATCTAAGTGCTTTTAGGTCAAAGTTTTCCAATTTGGTGTAATGTTGTGTATTTAATTGGCGATCGCCTTCAAGAAGGTAATTGACCTTATCTAAAATAACAACATTGTTATTTTTATCGGCTTTCTTAATGATTAATGATTCATCATTTAACAGAGAAGAAATGCCGGACCTCTGTGAAGGACTAAGATTGTTGCGAAATTTTCGAATTTGCATTGAAGATAGCTCGTGCTTTGTATTGAACAGGTAATTTTCAAGGGTGTTGCAGGTTAAAGGTGGCGTGTGTCCACATTTAACTCGGAAGGGATGAATTTCATCCAAGTTACCCTGATATAAGTAACGACATCTCATTTTTCTGGCTACTTCATCAAAATCGTGTAATAAGTCCTGCTTTGACCTTTTGACTGACGGTGAAGGAATGAATTTCAAACCTCTGGATAAAACCAAATACTCGTCATCAGTTAATTTTCTATGCGCGTAACCAGGATGTTATGCAAGATATGCATGATCGCCTGTCACTATTGACAGGGAAATATTTATGATCAATGAAGATTTGTTTTTATGAAAATAATCTATTTGAACAACGATTACAATCAAATGTAAACGGCGAGTAGAACTGATGCGTTAGTAATAACAAACAAACAAATCTTGTGTCTTGTTTTGGCATGTCATTAAACAATGTACGTTTCTCCTTTAGCCAGTTTTTTCGTTTCACAATCAAACTCATTTTTAGAACTGTTTAATTTGATAATAATTGATTAACCCTGGTCCCAGCGCTCCATCCTTATTTTATCGTTGAACACTAAGCTCCATATTATGGGCTCCCTGCTCCTTTGAGGAATGTCTCAACGCTTCGGGCCTTCTTGACGGGACACCAGGCTCAAAAGCTTCAATGATAGGACTCCTATGAATATCCGCCGACAGTGATCCGGGCTAAAGAAACCGGGTTCCTAAGTAAATATGAACCCCATTTTTTTTTTATCCAAGTTGAAATATAGGTTTTTTTTAACGTCAAAATTTATCATTATTCGTTACATATAAAAGTTTGATGTTTTATCACGATTCAAGGACAAACAATTAATATCACGAACCAAAGAAAATAAAAAAGAATCCCTATAAGGTTACGCTTATCATGAATTATGTTAATGGCACCTCTTTCTTACCTCTTGATCCGCAACAGATATGTTTCTGCATGTTGAACTGATTTGTGCTATTGAAATAATTCGCTTGTAATGTATAAATATACTTTATTTAGTCTAAAGCTAATGGCAATAAGAAATTGATGTAGTCCACATATATTTTGGAAGATTTTGGAGCCTCTTTTCAATTTGCCTGTATATGAGATATCTACCATAATTTGAAGCCAACTGGGTATCATTGAATATCATAATAAATGCATGTATTCCGATTTGACGTATATGAAAAATGACCAAGAACTATATTCCCATGTTATTAAGCATTTATAACAAAAAAGTTTCCTTCCTCAATTGATGACAGGAAGACAGAAAATCAAATAAAAATTGTTTCCTTGTATTTAAGAACGCAAACTGCTTAATACACAATTGGCTATCCGATTTACAAGGTGAGTGTTTGTTATGGTTGTTGAAATGTGTTTTCATGCTTGATAAAAAGAGATATCACCATTCGTCTACGCATTGTTAAATAAAACTTCTCATTATTTAAGGAATGACTGTAATATTTTTTTCTGTCTATAAAGAAATAACATAAAAAATTTGGCGCACACTGAATAACGCGCGTAGCGGGTTATTTAACAGTGTGCACCACATGTTTTATGTTATTTCGAATAGACAGAAAAAATATTACAGTCATTTCTTATAATTTAAATTCCATTTTAAACCGTAGAAAACCATGAAAAAACGTTGATGACGTCACGGTCACATGACTAAATTATGTCTATGGGATGATAACAAAATAACGTCAGCCAATCAGAAGACACGTTACATTCTAAATTAAAAAAATATTCATTTGTTTTAAATAGTTCTTGTAACTGTCAAATGTAATTGAAGTGATGTTTCTTTATAGAACAACTACGTTATACTTTATGTTTTATAACCTTAGATTGACGACTTATTCTGGAAGGCATTGCTTAATTCAAATACCATTTTAAGTTCACAGGGACCGAAGGGTCACTTGGGCCCTCCGTCGTCGTCGTCTATCGTCGTAAACTATTTCAAAAATCTTCTCCGCTGAAACTACTGGGCCAAATACCTTCAACCTTTAAATGAATGTTCCTTAGGGTATCTTGTTTGTAAATTGTATCCGAAGTTTTGATCCATCAACAAACGTGGCCGAAATGGCTTAAAAAATATAGGGGTCAAACGCAGTTTTTGGCTTATATTTCAAAAACTCAAGCATTTAGAGCAAATCTGACATGATAAAAAAAAGGTCAAGATCTGTCAGCCCTGAAATTTTCAGACAAATCAAACAAACCATTGTTGGGTTGCTGCCACTAAATTGGTAATTTTAAGGAAATTTTGCAGTTTTTGGTTATTATCTTGAATATTATTATAAAGATAAATTTAAACAGCAAAAATGTTCAGCAAAAATAAGATCTACAAAGTTTATTTGACCAAAATTTTCAATTGACCCCTTAAAGAGTTATTGCCCTTTTAAGCCATTTTTTTCACAATTTGTTGATCATTTTTCTTACTTCAAAAATCTTCTCCTCTGAAACTACTGAACCAATTCCAACCTAACATAAGCTGAATGATCCTTAGGGTATCTAAAATAAAGTTGGTGTTTTATTTTCTGTTTCGTCAAAACACATAGCCGCCATGGTTAATAATATAACATAGGGGTAAAATGCAGTTTGTGGCTTAAATTTCAAACTCTAAAGCATTAAGAGCAAATCTAATGTGAGGTAAAAATGTTCATTAGGTGAAGTTCTATCAGTCATGAAATTTTCAGATGAATCCAACAACCCATTGTTGGGTTGCTGCCACTAAAATGGTAATTTTAAGGAAAATTTGCAGCTTTTGATTATTATCTTGAATTTTATTAATATTAAAGATAAACTGTAAAGTGCAAAAATGTTCAGCAAAGTAATATCTACAAATAAGTATGTATGAACAAAATTGTCAATTGACCCAGTTATTGCCCTTTAAAGACATTTTTTTCACAATTTGTTCATCTAGTTTGTTTACTTTAAAAAATTCTCTCCTTTGAAACTGCTGAATCAATTTCAGCCAAACTTAAGCTGAATGAGTTTCAGAGTATTAAGCATAAAATTTGTATTTTTTCCTTGTACGTCAAGAAACATAGCTACTATGGCTAACATGGAACATAGGGTAAATGCATTTTTTTGCTTTTGAGGAACATATGACAGATACAAAGAACATTTAAATGGATTTTTAAAGCCACTCATTAGTATACTGAAAAGCAAAAATAATCATTGATGAAAGAAAGATTTAAGCCAAAAATTACAGGTGAGCGATTCAGGCTCTTGAGAGCCTCTTGTTTGTATAGTCAGTCAACGTAGTAAGAGCCCTTGTTTAGTAATTTGAAGGAAAAAACCTAAATGATTGACAGGTCAACTTACAACTACTGTTTATATACTTTTGTATAATGCATGATGAAAGTATTCAATTACGCTTGTTTATTTTTTCTTCTTCAGATTACCACAAAATGCGTGTTTTGATATACATATGCGTCATATATTCATGCTCTCGAATTGGCCAAACAGGTCCATGCAAATTTGACGAGCGATGCCAGTGTAGTAAAACGAAAGATGGATATGAAGATGTGGATTGTTCGTGGAAAAACATGACAAAAATACCGAATTTACCTGAGTCTACTGTATTTCTAAACGTATCACACAATTTGATTGAACGCATCAGCAAAGGAACATTCGAAGCTGCTAAACATCTCTTAACACTTGACTTGTCGTTTAATAGATTGTCATCAATAAATATCGATACATTCAATGGCCTCACGAAATTACGCTACCTTTCTCTTGACAATAATAAACTGATTTACAACAACCGTACTTTTCCAACAGAAATCTTTAGACAATTGGAATTTCTTTCCCATTTAAGTTTGAAAAATAACAATATTAGGTCTTCATCTTGTAAAAGTTTTCCGGATAAAACAATTGAAGATTTGTCTGTTCTAGAAACGCTGGAATTAGATGCTAGTGAATGTGGAAAATTTTTTCTCGGGAAAGGATTTCGCTACCTACTCAAATTAAAATCATTGGTTTTAGGGAACAATTTTCGCTTTTCAATGTCACAATTCACATTCATGAATACTAAATATTTGCAAAATATTGTACTACATACGATCGACAAAATATCATTTGAAAGAAAAACGTTTCGAAAATTGAGATACCTCAAGCATCTAGAATTTTCTTTCGATTCCAAAAAAGGTGGAATAATGTCATCATTTGAGAGACTGGCGAATGAATTAACATTCACTTCAATTGAAACTTTAAAACTGGGTCACTCGACAATGGATTTAAAAACATTCCCTTTGTACATTTTTAATAGGGAACTGTATACAAAAAATATCACTGAAATATACATAACAGACAACTCGGGAAATGCAGGACACTTTCCATTATCTATTGGTGCTCCACCACCAACTCTTCAAATTTTGGATTTATCAAACAACGGTCTCATTCGATTTAAACTTGATATTAGACACATTACTCGTCTTATTCTAAAGCAAAATTTACTAGGGAATTTCTTATCGGCAAAATCTTATTTTGAAAAGAAACCTTACAGCGATATCAGTTTGATTGAATTTATTGATATATCGCAAAATGATATAAAAGAACTTGCACCATTCACATTTGATTCTCAACCATTATTGAAACATATTGATTTAAGTAACAATAAAATACAAGACATCACATTCAATTTGTCGTCTTTGGTGAAACTCGAATTCCTGAATCTCTCGAATAATAAAATCAAGTTTTTTGATGAAAGCACTATACGTACTATCAATACATTAGTTGTTCACACTCAGCTTACTATAGATATTTCTCAAAATATACTGCAATGTTCATGCAAGACAATTCCTTTTTTACGATGGATGCTCGAAAGCAATGTCTTATTTGTTGACCTTCAAGAGTACAGCTGTACTTTTGACAACGGTAGCACAATTATCATGAATCCGTTTGATAATAAAGTCCTTCAGCTAGAAAAAACGTGCCAATCGTACCTAGGACTGATAACAGGTGGATCAATGGCAGTATTAGTTCTTATTATGACTGTTATCGCAAGTATAGTATATCGGTATCGGTGGAAAATACAATACATGTACTATATGACAAAAGGAAAGTACAGTTATAGTAAAATATTACCCGATGATGACGATGAATATACGTATGATGCATTTATATCATACTCCGATGATGATAGAAGCTTTGTCTTTAAAGACTGCATTGAAAAACTTGAAAAAGAAGAAAACTTAAGGCTATGCATACACCAACGCAATTTTATGCCCGGACAAGACATCACAGTGAACATAACAAATTGCATCCACACAAGTAGAACAACTGTATGTCTTATAACAAGAAAGTTTCTCGAGTCATATTACTGTATGTTCGAATTCAACATGGCACGTATGGAGAGTATTTATTCACGCAATGGAAGGAATATTTTATTCCTTGTGTTTTATGAACAAATTCTGCATAAAGAACTTCCGCTTGTCATGCTAGAACTAGTCCAGACAGAGTCTTACATGGAATACCCTAATGACGAACAAGGAAATGTTGTATTCTGGGAGAAAATAAAAGAAAGGTTAAGGACAAACGTTCGGGCATGAGGGTTTGCGACATATAAAAACAGGAAGGTTCATGTTTCATTTTGCTTCCAACAGAATAACTCATCATCTCGTGAAGATTTATTGTTTTGTACCATGTTATGTTAACTGCATTCTGTTCAGAAGTTGTTTATTTGGGTTTTTATTATTGTAAAAAGTAAAATCACAAAAATGCTGAACTTAGAGGAAAATCAATTCGGAAAGTCAATAATCACATGGCAAAAACAAATAACAAAACGCATCAAAAACGAATGGACAAGAACTGTCATATTCCTGACTTGGTACAGGCATATTCTAAACCTCTCACTTTGATGACGGTCTCATCAAATTCCGTTATATTTACATTGATGCGTTAACTAAACCGACACAATAAATAAAATAATCAAAATATGGGTACATCAGTCATCATCGTATAACAATTTTAAAAGGAACAATTTAACAGAACACAAAAACATCTATCTACAAACACATTTATTGATTTGTGTGTTTGACGTCAGAAAATGTTATACGTCACATAGATTTGTCGTTCAATGTGCATACACACAATTTTAAAATTTACATAGGCAATGTTAGCATATAGGGTTAAAAATTAAAAGTATGTAAGAATAAATTTCAGAAATAGACCGAGATTGAAAAAAGTCCAAAAGTTATATATAGAATTTATCGTATATCAATATATAGAATTTATCGTATAACAATTTTAAAAGGAACAATTTTGGATCCTCAATGCTCTTCAACTTTGTACTTGTTTGGCTTTATAAATATTTTGATATGAGCGTCACTGATGAGTCTTATATAGACGAAACGCGCGTCTGGCGTACTAAATTATAATCCTGGTACCTTTGATAACTATTAACAGAACACAAAAACATCTATCTACAAACACATTCATTGATTTGTGTGTCTGACGTCAGAAAACTCTACACGTCACATAGATCTGTCGTTCAATGTACATACAAACAATTTTAAAATTTACATAGGCAATGTTAGCATACAGGGATAAAAAATCAAACGTATGTAAGAATAACTTTCAGAAATAGACCGAGATTGAAAATAGTCCAAAAGTTATATATAGAATTTATCGCATAACAATTTTAAAAGGAACAATTTAACAGAACACAAAAACATCTATCTACAAACACATTCATTGATTTGTGTCAAAAACAGTATTGTTTTTCTTCTCTTCAATAGTTTTAGTTGTATAATACCAGTGGTTTATAATTACTAGAAAACAAAGCTAGCGTCATATACGCAAAGTAGAAGCCAAATATTAGTATGAACTCAAATTTACCTCGTCGATTTACTTTTAGTGTACAGAAGTTGAAATAAATACTTTATTTAGTTATTTCTATATATTTCTTATAAGAATAAGTTTTTTTCGATCTTTCTTTTCGATTGTGGGAAAGAATATAAATTAAGGTCTGAATAAAATCATTCAGATTCATATGGCAACTTGTTCGAATATTTTCATTTTTTGAATTACGGGAGGACAAGAATTGTAAGTATGAAAATGCATAACAATAAATTTGATAAAAAGACACAATGAACAGTAGCTGGTCCACTAACAAAATAATAATACAATTTGCGAAATCGATAATCCATAGCTTAAATAGAAATTGTTTGTTTCTGGGTTTTTTTTACATTGCAATTGATAATTGATAATAATCAAAAGCTATTCCTCCGTTTTCATTGGTAAACAAGCCAACCGCTATCTTAATTATTCGATATGAATATATTTTTTGTCCTTAACCTTTTTTTTCTGATATAGCCTCTACAAATATTTTCAAATAGTTTGGATTCAGTTTAAGTCACACATCGATGTCAATATAATGGAATTGTATAGGACTGTCATATAAATGAGAAGTTAAGCTAGCTGTAAAACGAGGTTTAATCCACCATTTTCTTCATAAGAAAATGCCTGTACCAAGTCAGGAATATGACAGTTGTTGTCCATTCGTTTGATGTGTTTGAGCTTTTTATTTTTCCATTTTGATAAGGGACTTTCCGTTTTGAATTTTTCTCGGAGTTGAGTATTTTTTTGTGATTTTACCTTTGAAAAAGTAAATCTACCCCAAAATCTCCAATTACCAACTTTTCAACTTTGCAGTAAAGGTTTAATATCAAAGTGTTTTATTTTTCTGAACCCAATACTGCTATTCCCAATGCATAATTAAAAGGTCGACAACATCGTCTCATGAAAGAGCAATTTCTACAAAAGCTGATACTCATTTCACCGAAGATGATGTCATCAAAATTTAATTGACAAAATAAACGTTGAGCTTAGAGGATTGATAGTTAAATAAGCAGATGGCATTATAAGTACTACTTTTTGCGCCCTCGGCTTGTTTTTGTACTGATGAGAAGCAAGGGAAAAGAAATCCATAGTGTGAAGTTCTTAAATTCACTATGTATCTATATAACCCACATTTCAATGATGGCCTATATATCATATATCCTAGTGAACTTGAAATTCAGGAGACTACAGAAACTAGAAGACCTGTTTCATATCTTGAAATTTAACTCGAAATAGGAACATATGGACGACTTCAAACTAGAATCTATTTACAAAAGTAGTGATTTCAACTTTCACTTTTTCAACTTCCCATTTCTTGACAGTGAAAAAAACCCTGTTCCATCCTTTGGCATTTACATATCTCAATTGATATGCTACGCTCATGTATTATCACACTTTACGAACAACAGAAGTGAGCTCCTTGCACAAAAACTCCGTCAGAGTTATGAGGATGAACGCGTGAATTGGACACATTAAATGTTTTACTGTCCCCCATCACAAATTGGTTGACAGATTCGATATGTGTGTTTCTCAACTCATTTGTGATACGTTTTAGGTGATCTTGGATCTTTAGATACCAGAATAGTCTTCTGAATATGTAAATCACGTAAAGTGGCATATCACGTTTGTATATTTCGACTGATTTCGAATTGCATGGTGGGTGATGGAATCATATATTTAGCAGTAGACTCTCAACCCTGTCGATTTTTTATTTGATAATTTTATGTTTGCTTCGTCAGTTATTAAACTTTATTCACATAAATTACGAAACGGTTTGATAGACACATCACCAAGAACAATGTGAATATAATGTGTCTATTATCGATAAAAACGACAAACAACCGAGATATTTTTGCTCATTTCATCTTTTTATGTCCATTTTTTTCCATCATCTCAATTCTTAAATTAAAACTTTCGCGTATATATTTTAGACCCTGTATATACCGTTAACGAGAAACATTGGATTGCTGTTATTATTCATGTTTATCCCATACATTTAGCTTCTTTGATCATTACAGCATGCGAATTTCAGAACGATTTATTAGTAGTAAACATACAAATTACAAATAGTATAGAATTTCAAATATTATATACTAGTCACCCGGATTTGTTTTCTCTAAATTGATTTATGACTTTTGAACACCGGTATACTACTGTTGAGCCCTGTGTGACGGACATATGGACCTTACAGTAGTTCCATACACCAAATGCAACTGACATATTGCCAACAGTAACTGAAGTATAGACTTTAACACGAAAACATACCATGCTTAGTAATCCTTGAAATGATTGGTCAAACCAGTTGTTGTAAGGATCCATTATACCAATTACAATAGGACAAAAATTTACGTGAAAAAAAAATTATATTTTTAAGCAGTCACTTTATAAAAACTGCTTCGCTGAGAGCAGCTGTATACGCCGGCAGAGGTCCAACCCTGAACAGTTGGGGCAAAAATGGACACAATATTCAAGCTTGATACAGGTCTGAATTTGAATTGTAATTAAATATTTGACATATTATAGGTTTCTGAATAAATGTAGTCAAAGAACTGGAAATTGGTTATATGAATTGAATTTATATTCAATTAAAGATTTATTGCTGTTGTGCATTACACTGTGCTGTTGTGCAATACTTAATAAATCTGATGTCAGACTATAAACAAACAATTACTTATTAATGTTATATCAGAAATTTATAAATATAAAAAAAAGGGAGGTTATCGTAATAGATATAAATCAGTCATCAAAGTTTAATGAAACTGCTATAAGCACTTTAAGGATATTGTCCAAAAACTTGAAAATCACACCTGTTTTATGAATAAAATCTTATAACTCGGAAACGTAAAATCTTGAATTTATAAAAATCAATAGATATAAACAATTTACCAAGTTTCATAAAAAATGCTAAAAGTATTTTTGAGTAATGGTCCGAAAACTGGAAAATCACCCTTTTTGTAATGAATAAAAACCCCTGAAATCGGAAACATATAGTTTAAATTTTTACAAATCAATAGGGAGCTCATGTCAATAGAAATGAACAATTCACTAAAGTTTCTTGCAAATTGGGAAATTGTTTTTGAGTTATTGTCCAAAAACTGGAAAATCCCCCCTTTTTGTAAGGAATAAAACCCCAAAACTCGGAAACGGTAATTCGAACTTTATAAAAAACGAAAGGGAGCTCACGTCAATAGATATAAACAATTCACCAAAGTTTCATGCATATTGGTGAAAGGGTTTTTGAGTTAATTTCAAACATGTTGATGACGGACGGACGGTCAGACGTATGAACGGACAGACGGTCAACGGTATACCATAATACGTCCCGTTAATGGGCTTATAAAAATGAGATCAAGGCCAATGAACATATGACAGGTAGGAACAACAGAACATGAGGTACCGGTATATAACCATATCTTCTGTCTGTGGAATATATAGCTTGATGCAAATAGTTTTAATGCCATCATTACCGCCGGCTTATCATCCCTATGTCTCGCATTCTGTAACTTTTGTAGTAGTCGGGATAAAAACTGAAACAATAGTTTTAAGCGTTTTAATACCTTCTTTTATTTATATGACATTGACGGATTTTATTAAATCATGAAACAAGAATGTGTCCATAGATCACGGATGCCCAACTCGCACTGTCATTTCTATTTTCAGTGGATCGTGAAATTGGAACCAAAACTCTAATTTTACATTACAATTAGAAAGATCATATCATAGGAAACATGTTTACAAACGGACGAACGAACAGACGCACAGATCAAAAAACATAATGCCCATAAATAGGGCATATAAATACTATGAAGTTATTATTTTCCGAAACAAAACGCATACGATGACAGGAGTATAGTTGTCGCATTGGCTATCATACCGCATCTCCTTCTTTTTTATATGATACTTAAAACCTTCAGTGATGTTCACAATTTCGAAACCGATTTTTTTCAGGTTCACACATTTTAAATGATTTCAGGAAGTTGTAATGTATTTGATATTTTTTTCAAATAATTGATTACTATTACAGTGTCATTGTACCAAAATAAAAATTCTAGTCATATATTTTCATCTATGATCAGTATTTTCTGCATGCAATAAATATATGTTTGTACATTTTTGTCAATACCTTCGCTCAACTATATAGTTACACTTAAAGTCATAAGAAACGAGTGACTGGTGAAAAATAATGTTTATCCAATTCTTGAACCAATGCATGTATATATCATAAACTTAGTCCTCTGTGCACGATTTTATCATTTTTTACGCAAATATATCGTATAATCGTCAATTTTTTTTCTCTCTGTCTGTTATGATTTAACAAATATGGCTACTCATTAAATGCCGTGTTTTGAAGCCGAAGTTTACCGATTGTCAGCTTATAGTAAATGATCAACAAAAAGCATGGGTATTTTGCACGTGTTTAACATATACAATCAGGTAATTGTTTATTTTAATGACAGATTCATGCGTATTGCTATCACCGGATTTTTACGAGGAGGGTCACGCTTAAGTCACTATGCATACGGAAAATATGTCGGCGAATTGCTTCCTGGCAGCAAGCAATTAAAAATAAGTAAACATCTTCTAAATGTGGACAAATTAAAGAATTTTCCTTGGAAAAAAGTATATGTACATAAGTTGTATAATGAAAACTATCCATTTAGTTTTAAAAACATATGCATATTTTTTTTTATTTGAGGTTTCATATGACTTTAAGGTAACAGGTACGTAAATGGATGATCTCGCAGAATTCTATAAATTTTGCATACAACTAGAGTATCAGGGACTGCACATGAACACCGAAACAGTTATATATTTAACTTTTATACTTTCTGAGATACAGCAAATAAAAAATTTGGAAAATAGTAGTACAAATGTATAGAATACGCGTAAATATCGTTAAAAAGTTCAGCAAATTTGACTTATAATTAACTTTTTCGCGAAATCCTGTCCTACGAATTTTCTTTAAAAACAATATGTTATTGCTACTGAAATTTCTGTTTTATTGATATGACATTTATAGGGGTCACCGAATTCGTTTTTTTCTATATGAAAAGTTGAATGTTCTGTTCAGCTTGGAAAAAGCGCCGAAAAGGCAAAAATAATCGTGACGTCGTCGCTAGAAATGTATTTTTTGACGTTTTTAGATATAACAAAGAGACTTGAATGATTTATACATCAAAAACGAATTCGGTGACCCACTATAATTTCATTTAATAAAAGGGAAAATTAAGTAGCAATAACATAAAAAAATTTAAGAAAATTCGTAGGACACATTTTTGAGAAAACGCAATTTAAAGTCATTTCTTTCAATATTTTTTTCAATATTTACGTGCATCCTATGCATTTGTACTCCTTTCTACAGAAAATTCAATTTGCTATAAATCCGAAATTATAAAAGTTACTTATATAATTTTTTCAATATTCATATGCAGTTCCACATGCTCTTATACTTGCAAAATTTCATTAAAATCCGTGAGATTGCCCATTTACGTACCTGTTACCTTAACATGTCACAGAAAATAGCAATGATGCAAAATGTTTGAAAACCGAAGTAAAAAGATAATGTTTGCTTCTTGGTTAAAAGGATAAATCAAGAAAAAGCTTTTCGTATGCAAGAAATTTATAGAGTATTATTCTCATTATATCATAGACAGAATGCATAGAAATAGTTATAAATGCAACAAATTTTAAAAACAAAAAACAGCAAAAATTAAATTTAGATAAACACAATCAAAATAAGATAAAACCCACTATATACATCTAAAACCAAGTACTAGTCTTCATCGATGTAAAGGGGTATTCCATATCGAATATAAATGTATCTAAATTATGGACGGATTTCATTACGTATATCCCAACTGTAATGACTACTTATATCACAACTGTAATGACTACTTATATCACAACTGAAATGACAGACAATTTCCCCAAATGAAATTGTCTAGCACATCAACATTGAAATACAAATAAAATATATATTTATAAATCTCAAATTGGAACATGAAAAAATTGTATATATTATGTTTGTCTCATAAAAACAGTTAACAGTAACGAGACAATCTTTCAGTTGATTTGTTAACAAGTTTTATAACTGTAATGGCATACTAAATAGACAGTTTCATTTGAACCTTTAAGCGAATTATTCAAAACCTGTGTGAATATGTCTACTTACATTTATATCACAATTAAAATTATATAAAAAACGAAAAGCTCGTCTTTGTAAATTTATGACTTGTGCATTTCAAATGCATGCCCAAAATATCCACATAGACTTGTTTCTGTTATTGATTCATGATAAATGGCACACAAACTTCTTAAATTAGACAGACCTGCTGCCATCTGTTGGTTGAAAGACATACAAAAGACAAAAAACGAAAATTCAATTAATGTGTGACCTCCTTCATTCGATCTTAGTATATTTATGTATAGGTTACTATGTTTAGCAATTGTAGCATATATCTTATAAAGAAAACAAAATAAAATCCTTTAAATGTTTTGAAAAACGGGTGTGACATCTATCCTCCACACCCTCCACACCCTCCTCCGCATCCTCCTCCACACCCTCCTCCTCCGCATCCTCCTCCACATCCACCGCCATCACCACACCCGCCCCCATCACCTCCATCACCAAAGTCACCACCATCCCCATTATCTCCGGCTTCAAAATCCCCGACATCATTATCATCATATCCGTAATGTCCATTGTCGTGATCACAGTCATAGTAATTATTCTCCATGTTACCTCCACGACTTCCAAAATTGCTCCAACTTCCCCAGTATCCACCATATGGATGCGGTCCCCAGCCCCAACCATATCCCCATCCATAGCCTGGACCGTATCCACTAATACCATAGCCTAATGCACCTCCTAAAAGCATTCCTAAAAAATAAAGTGAAATTAAAACTAGTTTAATCAAACGTGTTTCAATGATGCCTTTGTATTTGTTTTACAACACAGTAATGACACATTCGACGATTAAAATAGCAGTGTTTGTAAATGTATAAAAATGTTCCTATAATTTATCACGAAAAAAATTATTTAGGAAACCTTTTAACATCTTCCATG
Organism: Mytilus edulis; assembly: GCA_019925275.1. Taxonomy (NCBI): domain Eukaryota; kingdom Metazoa; phylum Mollusca; class Bivalvia; order Mytilida; family Mytilidae; genus Mytilus; species Mytilus edulis. The sequence continues at coordinate 74,790,093 of CM034350.1, read as the reverse complement.
TTTGAATCGGAACTTTCGTCACAATCATAATTACAATGAATGTGTATTATGGTATCAAAACGTTTTTTATTGCTCAAAAAGAACAAATGGTTTTTTAACTTAGTAACGTCTTCTCCAAACATTTATATCAAAGTATAAAAAATATACTCCTAAAAAAGGCTGACCTGGCATGTTTAGTTGCTAAGGAATAAACACAAATTTCATATATATATATATATCAAAACCAATCTGCATACAAAACATTGTTGACCAGCCATACATAGTCGCCGAGGAACATAACGCTACACCGATTTTGTTAAATACCAAATGATAATGTTTGGTTTGAAATTTTTTTTAAAAGGTATTAAAATCAGTTTTGTTTACACCACAAAGATATTTCTTTATTTCTATCAATTGATTGTTACATTTTCTTCTACAAGACTAATTTTAAGCTTCTTTTAGAGTATAAATAAAATTCACAATTAGATTGAAATAATACATGATATAACATCAAATCTAATAGGTTTATATTATTAATCTAACTTATTCCTACTCCTTTGTGTAACAAATTCTTTTTGTAGAAACAGTTTTTGTTTATGCGAGGCCTTTATGCTTTCTCTATATATAACGATATTTTCATACATCTATGACGTTCAAAGTCCATGGCAATGTCATTCCTGGTAAAATCATTATATTATAGCCCAAAAAGCAACAAATTCATTATTTATCTTTGATTGTATGTATTTAGTAAATGAGAGGTCTATATTCTAACCATTGAAAGAAAAAAATCCTAGGTATATAGAAACGATCATGTCAAATATCGATTCTAATGCCACATTGTTTGTAACGTTCATTTTGATAAGTTAACGTCACCAATTGTCATGGCATCAATTCGCAATTGATGCTGTGAAAAGAACGTACAAGCGCAGGCGACGTATGACAGACTTTATATGTATGACTGACGTTGTTTTCTGTGGGTTTCATTAGAATGGAGATAACAATATTTTATTATAGTCGCCAGTAAGCTTAATTTGCGACCATCAAATCAACAATTATAATACAATATAGTTATCTCCTAATTCTTAATAAATATCGTTAAAGCTTAACAAACGATTATTTCATCAAAACTAATTCCTGCTTCAACTTACCAGTTGCAAAGTCATTATTGTCACGATGTCCTCCTCCTCCTCCTCCACCATTCTGTACTACAACAGATGTGTGACCACCTCCTTGACCTTATTTGGTAATATATCAAGAAATGAATAAATTCATTATTCTTATTAAATTTATGTTTGATGTCACAAGTCTTCGGTTGGCTGAAAAAAATCTATCAGCTCTTAGGCCGTAATTAGTAATATATCAATATATAAATGAAATCATTTTTATTATATTATTCAATTTTAGATGTGACAAGTCTTCTGATTGGCCAAAAGTTTATTTCTCTATCAGTTCATAGACATAATTTTGTCATGTGACATTCAGATCATCAACGTTGTTCATGATTTACTCCATAAAATTGAATTGAGAAATAATTTATACGGAATGGTTAATATTTTTTCTGTCTATTCGAAATAACCTAAAAGATGTGTAGCACACTTTTAAATAATCACTGTTCTTCAGTGTGCACCACATTTTTAGTGTTATTTCATCATATACAGAAAAAATAATATACTAGTCAGTCATTCCTTAAATAATATTATTTAAAAGTAATTTTTAATATGTTGTAATTAATATTTGAGGATCTTTTGGTATATTGAAAATTTACCCATTTGTCAGAAAATGAACTTTTGGAACTGCCACTTCATAAGAATTTATCAATTGGATAATTTGTGACTGTCAGTTAAATAAAATCATCTGGACTTTTAGTTACTCCATGGCCAGCAAATTGACACAAAGATACCACTAAATACATGATAGGGTGGAAGATATCAAAGGGACAATCATAAACACACAAAACAGTAAAATGACGAACAGATATTAAACAGTTTACAAAACACTACACGGAAAACTAAAGACGGAATACTGTAAACCAACTTACTTTCACGGATACTTTATTTCGCGTTTTACCCTTTCAAGTCTATTTCGCGGATATTTAATTTCTCGATTTTCTAATTTCTGGATATAGTTTAATAAGGAAAGATCTAAGGTTTACATATTCGCGACGATTTATATTCGCGTTATTTTTCTACTCGCGAAAGTCGCGAAAATAAATCGCTCGCGAAAATAAGTTGGTTTACAGTAATACGAACCCATGCAAAAGACGGTTAGATCATTTACTTATATATATATCTGAATATCTAAATATTACTTGATGAGACAAAGAGAACAGGATTGTGGTTTCATAATTGATTTCCGTGGTCACATTTATTCCATAACAGTCAACCAAATCATGATGACTTACACACACATTTTGGAAGGATGATTTTGATAAATCATATAATACAATCTAGATGCACAGAAAAAAAACCACTTTCAAGTATTTTTGTATCATATTTCTGATTAAGTTGGCCTGACAAACCTGTCTTACTTGACGAAAAGCTGAATTTCGACAAGGATTCCAGATTTATGGTTTTGAATAAGATCAAGAAGACTGTATCCAAAATATATTGTTTAAAGCATCCAATAGCTGAAAAGTTCCACATCAACGAATACATTGTTTATCTTTTGTTTGTATTTACTTACCATTCTGTCTTTGTCTTCCTTGCTGGTTAGGTGGATAGCCATTATTTGTTGGTGGGTAAGCTAAAAAAAAAAAGATATTATCATAAAAAAACATATTTTAATTTAATCTATAATCTTTACTTCTTTTGATTCCACTTGCAATTCAAGTATTGCCTAGAATGAAAATGTATACTCTTAGTTATGTGAATGATGATTTTAACACATATTTGTATTTTTATGAAAACTATCCGAAATGCAGACAAAATGTAAAATACTTTCCTAAAATTGTGATTTTCGACCTATAATAGTGTTTTACATAAGAATTTGAAAGCTATGATGGATATACTTAATCTTTAGGCAGCAAACATTGTGAGCAATATAAATCTAGAAATCAGCAGATAATACAAATGTTATTGTGAAAAAGTTCTTACGGCATGACTTAATCGACCCTTTAAAAAAAAAATATTTGCTTATACACTGTTTCAGATGAACGATACTCGGTCCATACATAAATATCAGCCACGGAAAATGTTCACCACACAGTTGCCATTATTCTTGTTGCATTGTACAATTGACAATATATGATCTATTGTGTCTGTTTGTTTTGTTCGCGCATCGTTGTCAATATAGTGGAATTTGATGCGACTGTCGTACAAGTGAGAGGTTTAGCGCTATAAAACCAGGTTCAATTCACCATTTTCAACATTTGAAAATACATGTACCAAGTTAGGAATATGAAAGTTGTTGTCCATTAGTTTGATGTGTTTTAACATTTGATTTTGCAATTTGATAAGGGACTTTCCGTTTTAAATTTTTCTCGGAATGCAGTATTTTTGTGATTTTACTTTTTTCTTATCGTTTGAATATAATACAGTGACATTTTTATTAAACTAATTAAAAATACCGGACTTACCAGCATTGTTGTTAGCAGCTGCAAAAGGAAAAATTGAATCAGATTGCAGTTTATACAAGTTGTACATATTTCATAGTTTATATTATGAAAGACCTAGCATGCTTTGTTCTGAATTTTAATGTACATGTATTTAGCTTTTGAACGTTAAATACAAATAAAATTGGACTTGAATACCTCATGAGCTATATAATCAAAACATGCCTATGGTATAACAGGTTCATCAATTAAAGGATTATTTCCCTAAGGGAGATTGATTCTTATTTCCATCTAAAATTTATAATGTACACTTTTACTCTTATCAAAACCAGAACTCGAATATGTTTTTTTGTGGTATATAATTAAATGAATAGTCTTGAAATAGGTAGATGTCAGACGTATTAAAAAAAACAAATGAAATCGACGAAAACCTTTTTTTTTTTATTTGTCAATGAACAATTAATTCATTTTCAAAAAAATGAGAAACATTGCTGTTAGATAAAGTTTCGTTTCACTAATGAGAATAATCATAGGATCACCGACTTCACATTTTGTTTGCTTTAACTATATTCGTAGAGAAAAACACTCAAAACGAGGTTTGAAGAACAAAATTTAATCCTGGTATCTATGATGAGTTTATTGATTATTTGTTACGTCTTTGGTCATGTTTAAACATCTTTAAACAAACAAAACTCTGAAACAATATCAAGATATATGATTTCTTGATCGACAACATATTTGGTATGTTTGAGGACGGGTTTCCCAACAACAATCGGCATTTCCATGGGAACCAACTCTGCTACTCTTACCGACTTGTTGGTTTATTTATAGAGTGCTTAATTTATACAGAAACTTCTAATGGGGAATAACACATCTAGCATTATCCTTTAGCTTCACGTTCCGCTATATCAGATATATATAGTTGATAAACTCTCTCTAAAATAATTCAGAGTTTGGTGACTATGTTTAAACGCATATATTCTACCGAACTTAAAATGAATACAATTAATTATTCCTGCTATCGTGACTAACATCATTATTTTATTTACTATGATGGCCATGGATATGTTATACGTTATTGTCATATCCGCACTGTGTTCTTAGTTTGGAACACAAGCGAATATGACATATCATCGATTTATTACTTTCAATGACTAACAAACAAGTGTCAATAGTTTATCAGGATTTGCTGTATCACCTGAACTTACTCGCCACGCCGTTTGGTTATTCTTTTTCAATTTTTTTTTTACTGTTTTTGTCAATTTAGCTTGATCATCAAGTTGATTGTTTTTCTTTTAATTGTAATCTTTTTCCCTTTTTGTTCAAGTTAAACAGTTCATCAGTATATTTTTATATTCACTTGAACATGTTGAAGTTCAATATGAATAAGCTCTATGCAAAATTTTACAAAACATAATGACATTGAAAAATTACTCTTTTGTAGCCTTTTAAGATTTGTTTCTTCTTCACACTTACGATGCACAACATTAGGATTGAATCCATGTGGTGGTGGTTGACCATTTTGTTGTGGTTGACCATTCTGTTGTGGGTGACCATTCTGCTTTGCATGGTGAGAATGAGGCGGTCGTTCTGGTCTTGGAGGTGGTGGAGGTAGCTAAAATAAAATATACAATTTAATAAATAAAAATTCGGAGAAAAATTCAGTTGATAAAACAACTTCCATTGATAAAATTTAAATTTACTGTTTTGCATAACTATCAGACAGAAAAGAAAACAAAATTGTATTCTCTAAAATGTGTCTCAGTGAATATTAAATATACAATTGGGCAATCACTTGTTTTACAGAAACATAACAAAGATGATTCAAGTATTTAAACTAAAGCTACATTTATAAGTATGACATTTTCATTTAATTTGACCTCAAGTATAGTTTAAGAGATATTAATTGTCAGAATGCGCAGTAAACCGATACCGTTAATGTTTTTCTACCACCGGGTCGATACCTCGGGGGGGGGGGGGGCACAAGTCACTGAAGGTGACACCAGTTCAATGGTTAGCACTGAGTACTGACATGAAAATACTTGTACACACATTGTTTCATTGAAATTTTCGAAATCTTATGAAATCAAGGAAAATATCCCTCTCATAAAGCTCTGATTCCTTGTCCGGGTTTGGTTTGCTTTTTGTCCTTTTTTTTGTTTTTAACAGCTTTTGTTTTAGGTTTTTGATTTTTCAAATATATATTACGGCTGTGATCGACATTGTAGATACACATATTACCGAACTACACATCTGGTCAGAAAATAATATTTACTGTTAATGTGATTGTCTTGTACTTACTGTTGGTTGTATAGCATATAGCCAAGCCCTGTAAATAAGTAATATATAAAATAAAATATTTATAAAATAATGAAAAAAATTATCACATCTACACAAGCTTTGTCATATGTCTTATGTCTATCTCTAGAATCGCATTGCGTGACAAGTTAACACTAGAACTATTGAAATTCTGTTTCTTTCTACAGCAAATGTGGTTGAGTGGTTTAGAGTCAATTTTCAAAATTATATTGATATATGTAAATAAATATTAGTGTAAACATAGTGTGCGATATCTTTGATATGGACAAACAAAAACCAATTTCCTTTCCATTACTTTTTACAAATGCTTTTCAAAGAGTTCATTTAAGACGAATAAGGAGCATATTTCGGGTTTTAATAAACAATTCAGGGCACATTTAATACTGATTTGAGTGTTCACATGTTTCTTGAATAACTGGACGTCCTCGGGTTTTCAGGACATACATATTGATCTGAAATTAAACTTACTTCATTTCCTCGTCTCCGCCATCAAACAGTATCCAGCTCATGACAATATTTTGTTTCTTTGTTCCTTTCTTGAAAATATTAGGTATACCCATCATATGTGTTGCCAATCTGCCTTTGGGAAGCTCTGGTCTTCCTGTTATATGAAGGCACATTGGTCCGACTGCCATATAATTTGCTACCATCTGAAATCGACAACTACCATGTTAGATTAAAAGTAATCAAAGAGGGTAGTAAATCGTGTTTCCATACCATTGAAATAGAAAAGAAACAGGAAAATAACATTCTGGCTAGCTTAATCTTGACAGGGAGATTTTATAAACACTCAGGGATCAATGAATAATTATATATATTTATGTATGTATGAAGATAAATTGAAAGCAATCATTTGGTCGACCGCATTTTCAATATATGTGTTTTCGACAGTAAAACGAAGATTCTGTTTTGATTGTCGAATGCCTAATGTAAACGTGAAGTTGATGAATAAGGTATACCTTATAAGAATCTTAAGTTACATCAATAACTTTTTTTTTATATTGAGTAAAATGTCACAGCACACCTTAGAGATGTGTATGTCATATCATAGATTTAAACGTGTTGTGGTTATATGGTAAAAGTATCTGTATGTGTGGGTTTATCTGGTAACATTTAAAACGAAAGGTCTTAAAAATATTCTCCTTTATAATTAGAGTTAAAGTTATGCCTTCCAAATATAAGTTCATTCATACAGTCGTAAGGATTTTCTACATCAGGAATGAATTAGCTTAGCTGCATTTGGCAAAAACGTTCGGAATTTTGGTTCCTCAAAGCTCTTCAACTTCGTACTTTCGTTGGCCCTGTAGCGTCTTTTTATTGGAGGTTCATACAAATATGAGTCTCTTGTAGATAAAACGCGAGTCTGGCGAATAAAAATATTACCCAGATATCCTTAATGATTTTTTCACAATCAAATGACGATATTAAAATTTTAATATATAACAAAAAAAGTTGTAAAAAGTCACCTTCAGTTTGACACCACCCATGTGCTGGTAGCTACTGTGGTTGAAGAACCATATTAGACTGCTGTCTTGATACAGTACAAAATATCGAGATTGCCAGCCTTTGATAAAGAATCCCTCTGTGAACAAATTTATGTATATTGATATTTATTATAAACCTTCATATTAGAAATAAACTACAGACAAAGGTGTATTTATGTGATGTTAAAGGGAAAAAACAAATATACCGAAATCCAAAGAAAATTCAAAACGGAAAGTCTTTATCAAATAGCAAAATCAAAAGCTGAAACACATCAAACGAATGGAAAACAGCATTCATATTCCTGACTTCGTAGACATTATCTTAATTATCTAGAACATAGTAAATATTATTATCTATAATTGCAAGAAGATACAATATTATAAATGATAATGTTAGAACGGGATATTCTAAAAAAAAACGTTCTGTTATAGTTTTTTTTCCAATTTACTACGTGATATGCCATTAATAAGATATCTTAACCACATATAAATGGAAAGTCGCAACTAACAAAGATTTTTTTCGTTGATATAGTTATAGCAAATTTGATAAGATTGTCGCATCCAAAAGAGTGGCTTCAGTGCACTATTTGCTGTTATATCTATTACTCTCAGCTATGAAATTAATATCCTTAACCTGTCAAAAATTGCTATTTTCTTTCGTGATACTATTATCCTTATTTTTGACAAAGTTTTGTCATTTCTGTTTACTATTTTCATACGTACTTTCATGAATCTTCAGATAGCCTGTCTTTACTACAGGTGCAGTTGGCCCTACAAAAAATGCAAAGTTTAATGTACATTTTAAAAAGGAAATGTTTTCTTAACATATTAGACATATTTTTTGTTCAATTCTTACGTCATTAAATGTCATTTAAAAATATAAACTTACCTGTTCATTACAATGCATCGTCTTAACTTTTCCTAAAACAGTTTTTGGCAACAAAAAAGGTCATCCGTGCTAGACTTTTATTATGTTCGTTTATCATCCTCAACATTAGAAATTTAGGCTAAACCCATAGAACTTGATGAATAATAACTATGATTCATTTAGCAATGAAAATACCTTTTAAAAAAATGTGATTTATACAAAAAGTAAGACAAAACCAAGGAGTTAACAAAGAATCATAAAACCAAAAGACATTTACATCAACAGTTACAAATAATAAATAAGAAACAACACGAACTCCAGTAATAAACGGGAGTGAAATCAGGTGCTCTGGAAGGGTAAGCATTTCCTACACCGTATACGGCACCCGTCGTGTTGCTTCGTTGTTCAGTTCGGTAAGGATGGAAGGTTATTATGACTGAGGGAGGATATCAGATATGATTTCTGACACACTTTTGTCATATTGGCCAATCAGCTCATGATGGCGACCGTTTCTTGAGTGATGACCTTAATTTGATTAATTCATAGCCCTGTCTTAGCAACTTTTGAGAAAGCAGTATTCCTCGTTCAACAAAATCAACGTTCTTTGAGCTAGCTCTAGAGTAACGTATCAATTGAGACACATATACTCCATATGCTGGTGCCGCTGGGATGTTGCTACACAGAAATGGAAAGTTGACTATATAAAATCATAAAAATACTGAAGTGTCCCTAATCAAATGACAAAATCAAAAGCTGAAACACAACAAGAAGTAAGAGTATTCTGTCAAATCATTCCACAACTGTCAATAAAAATTCTAAGCATGATTGACATCTTAATTTCAAAATGTCCTAAAACTGAGTATTGCGCAATTTCCTTGTAAAAATATTTTCTTCAAGACACTAAGTAGAAGGAAACGGTTAACCTTCACTGATGAGTCTTATGTAGACGAAACGCGCGTCTGGCGTACTAAATTATAATCCTGGTACCTTTGATAACTATTTACACCACTGGGTCGATGCCACTGCTGGTGGAAGTTTCGTCCCCGAGGGTATCACCAGCCCAGTAGTCAACACTTCGGTGTTGACATGAATATCAATAATGTGGTCATTTTAATAAATTTCCTGTTTACAAAACTTTGAATTTTTCGAAAAACTAAGGATTTTCTTATCCCAGGCATAGGTTACCTTAGCCGTATTTGGCACAACTTTTTGGAATTTTTTATCCTCAATGCTCTTCAACTTTGTACTTGTTTGGCTTGATTAATATTTTGATATGAGCGTCACTGATGAGTCTTATGTAGACGAAATTATAATCCTGGTACCTTTGATAACTAATTATATGGTGAAATCAGTACCTTCCCATACAGGTTATAGTTTTTGGGAAAGGTATTACAGAAAAATGTGTTCACTCCAAATTTAAACTTAGTACACGTGTGTATTATGATGTGAACTACTCAAAATTATATTGAAAATTCAGAGTTTTACCCCAATTTTACGATTAGCTGAATAAATAAATATATAGAGAGAGCTGATCGTGGTGTTCTAAGGGCACAAATTCTTGTTTCTCTTCGTTTATATGCTCAAAATGGATGTGCGTGTTCTGCATATTGATAAACCTCTGTTGCATCTTATGTACTTAGATGTAGCAGTATGTTTCCTAATGGTTATAGTAAAAGCCTCTGAAAATAGTTCTAAATGTGCATTCTTCTGTCATCTTTTGTTGCTCATCAACGTAAAAGAGAAAAATCAACTTCTGATCACAAAATAAATTGCACCTCTGTTTATGTCAATGCGTCTGTCCGAATCCATACCGCTGATGTCATTAATTGTCGTGTCACTGTGTGTTTGTACGAAGGCTGTTGCCTATAGTTGTTAGATGACGGTATGTTGATCTCTAATCTCTTTTACGTTGTTTTACTGTAGGGTTGATGTTCCGAAGAATTACTGTATGAATGCATTTTATTCTATCACACTGTAGCCTTATAGGACAACATTAAATGCTGTTCACGACCAAATGCAGCAATGTTTCGCATTGAGTATTAAACGACAATGAATTATGCATCTGGGTTTGGCAAAGTATGAAATAAAGTAAGTATTAAAGCAGCATATAAATACGGTGTTTTTACTGAAGTATCTTCTCCCTCTTGTTCAAGCTTGTCGAAGTCTTTCAAATCATCACATCGGGCTAAACAATTTATCACCAACGATGCATTGAACTCACGCTGTTGGTATGGGTTAGCTAGAAAGTATATGACGTTCCTCCAATGAATAAGACATATCTGATAAATATAATGGTATATTATTCCAATGGGAATACCAATCAAATAACATAACTCTCTGACAGTCGGATATCAATATCGTACAATTCGTTGACAATTCTAAGGACACTTTGCTGAAATAAACTCATCATAGATACCAGGATTAAATTTTGTATTTACGCCAGACGCGCGTTTCGTCTACAAAAAACTCATCAGTTACGCTCGAATCTAAAAAGTTAAAAAGGCAAAATATGTACGAAGTTGAAGAGCATTGAGGACTACACAGTTGAAATGGAATGTTGATAATCAAGTAGAGTTACGCTGCTTCTTTAAGCTCAATGCCTAATTTGGACGATACGGTGTGTTTATCAAAGCTACTAACTAAATGAGAATATTTGTCAAAGTATCAATTCCCGCTTGTTGTGCCCTAAGTGACTGTCTAAACTTCCATCCTTCCGATAATACCTTGCAGAACCTTCCTGTTGAATTAAAATATTTAATAACTTTAAGAGTTCGTCGATCTTGATCAAATTTTATTTTTGATCAGCATGTTTTGAAGATTAATTTCTTGTCTGAACTCTAGCTATCGGCATTTTCTTTACAGTGCGTTGGTTAAGACATCTTGCAGGGGCCTTTTTTTCGTCGTATGTTTTTTAAACATTTCTTCACAGGCGCTTTATTTTCCACAACACAGGAAAATAAGAATTAGGGGGGGGGGGGCGAAATATAAATACACTACTACTATTGTAGCATCGTATAAATTAAGAGAGCAAAAATAATTTAAAGGAAAAGAAATAGATTCGTTGCTTTTATGTTCTTTAGTACCATTTTGATACTTTTTTTCTGTATTATAAACCATTTAGTTGGAATACAATAGGTGGATTCAAGCACATAGGCGTCTCTTAAAAGTTATAATAGTTTGAAGTTACCACTTTTAGTTTTTCTAGCACAGCCCACTTGTTTTTAAAATAACAAAATTTTAAGAAAGAGGATGCAATGTAGATGCTATAAACAGATATTCTTAAAAGGTTGTCAAGTATTCATTTGTTATCCCATCATTATCTTCAGTTGGGACGATATAAACACAACATTTATGTAAGGCCAACATTTAAAAGGCTCCGAAATGACAATGTAAAACAAATCAAACTAATGGCCTGATTTATGTATTTATTAGTTTGTTTTGTGTACGACCGAATAGGGCGTCTTCGTGTACTAAGAGAAGACCGAATTTGGTTTTTAAAAAGAACATTTAAATGCTCTTGTCTTATGATCTGGAAATATTTGCCAAATTGGTATATTTAGTTTTTTAAAGATCATGTGTTCAAACAATTTAAATTCAAACTTTATAGAATGGGTTTATTCAACCTATGACAACATTTTGAAATTTAGGTATAAAATTGTATGAAAAATGTTGGCATAGGTGGAAACTTCGTACTTAATTTGGCTTTTTTTATAACTTTTTTGTATTCGAGCGTCACTGATGAGTCTTTTGTAGACGAAACGCGTGTCTGGCCTATATACAAAATTAGGTCCTGGTATCTATGATGAGTTTATTGTTACAGATTAAGTGTTATAAAAACATAAATTTATTAGGGCTAATCAATTTACAACCAGTTTAAACCTAGCATTAAAGTTTACCCAATATACAATTTCTTTTACAAGTACTAGTGAAAATGTAAGTTATTTTGTGTGTTGATGATCTCTATTTCATATAGGAATTAGTTTTAAATTAATTTAAAAACAAGGGTTTCGTAAATTGTTATTAAAGGAACAATCATTAAGTCATATTAAACATCTATCAGTGTCATTCTCAAGAAAAATATTAAAATATATGACAAAGAATATTAAATTTTATATAAAATAGATTCCTTCAACTACAATGACATACACCATTATTGAAACTTGTGCATTTCGTAAATACTGACTCATGTAAAATATCTATTTTAGATGTTCACTAATAATACCAACACATACAGAGAATAAGCCGTGATAAATTTCATTAATTTTATTGTCTCAAAAGTCATACTATAAGGTAAGATGCTACATCTGCACAATCAACTGGTGTCATGTTGTTATCCTTGAGTCTCTAGGGCAAGTTTCACAAAACTATATCAGGAGTAAGTATTAAAAAGGAATATATGGTATGATTGCCTATGAGACAATTCTCCACAAGAGACCAAAATGACACAGAAATTAACAACTAAATGTCACCGTACGGCCTTTAACAATGAGCAAAGTCCATACCGCATAGTCAGCTATAAAAGCCCCGAAATGACAATGTGAAACAATTCAAACGAGAAAACTAACAGCCTAATTTATGTACAAAAAAATAAATATGTACTAATAAACAAACGACAACTACTGAATTACAGGCTTCTAACTTGGGACAGGCACAAACATACATGTTAGAATGTGGAGGGTTTAAACATGTTAGCGGGATCCCAACCGTCCCCTAACCTGGGACAGTGGTATAACAGTAAAATGTTTTTTAAATTTATTTTGCAAATTTTTCTTATTATTATCTAATTATCAATTCGGATGATGGAGTATTTTGTTTGTAGGCATAGGTTGAATATATTTTTATCAAATGTTGGCATAGGTCGAAGACACCACAGAATGAATATGCCTAAAATTAAATACACATACATGTAATTTATTTTCATATCGAATATCAATTGGTTATTCAATGTTGATATACGCTACATTATATCTATTTACTTTTTTGTTATTTGTTAGTATGTATTTGCTTTTTGTATAATGGCCTCAATGTTATGTTAAATGAGTAAATTAACTAAAAGAAACAATTATGTATATTAGCATTAAGAAATCAACGGTTACTGCATGAGACCAATATTTTAGTCAACATGACCTTAAAGAGTAATGAAATGACTCTAACTTCAGAAAACTTTGGCTATAAAATGATGATATATGTGTTCAGTTTATACAAAACTTATCGATCTTGATGCATATATAACCGGAAGAAAAGTGACTTTAGGAACTTTTACAAATTTTGGAAAGTAACTATAACCATAACCACAGGAATCCATTCTGTAAGATCGTTTTTTAAATTATTAGTATTAAACTTTATACCGACTTGAATCTTCATTTGATAACCATCAAATATAAAAGGAAGATGTTGTGTGGTTGCCAATGAGACAACTCTCCACAATAGACCAAAATGGCACAGAAAGTAGTATGGTTATGGTATAAAAAGTGAAATCACAACTCTGAGGAAAATTAAAAACGGAAAGTCCCCAATCCAATGGCAAAACCAAAAGCTCAAACACATCAAACGATTGGATAACAACTGTCATATTTCTGACTTTGTACATGCATTTTCTTATGTAGAAAATGGTGGATTTAACCTGGTTGTATAGCTAGCTAAACCTCTCGCTTCGCAATTTCGCAGTATTCAGGAAATAAATCATATCTTTGACTTAGAACCTGGAAAATAGATGAAAACCCACAGAAGTTAGAAATAGTAATCAGTGTCAGTGACTTTTGACTTCAATAACAAAAAAAATCCTAAAGTCTTAGGAAAGACATTTCATTTTAAGCTGAATGTTCCATTTCTTACATTTGATATTTTCCAAAGGACAAACATTTAACTTCACCGAAAATTTAAAATCGTGTGTGTTTGAAATTCGTATTATTACCTGTTAGTTACTGAACACAGTTACGTAGATGATTGCCGAGAACCTCCTCAAAATCCCTTCAAGTGTGTCAAATATTAGTTTACTGTATTCTATTGGCTGTAAGGGGTCCATAAACTTCAAATGATTACATATATACCATCTATTACATGTACAAGTGATATATTCATGTCTACATGTAAATCCTTTTTAAAGTAAAAAAATCATAGATCAATTTGAATATTTGTCTGAATATAAGAACAGATATATAATACAAACTATGTCTCTGATACTGACACTAGAGACATATAATCCTTTATTATATGTCTCTGCTGACACGAAGGAAAACGTCCTATATATGAGCTCATTCGAAATTATGTACCTGTTGACTAAAATAATTTCATGAAAATTGTCTTATTAATTTTTTTTTTTCATTGACAAAACAATGGATTTACTGCCAGTTAATCTTATTGAAGATTTGTGATGATAGTACGTTTTATTAAATATTACGAATGGTTAAATCATGAGAGAATTTTTCTTTAATTTGGTAATAAAATAATTGATATACGTGACAAGAAGTAATTTGTTGCCTTTTTACGATTTTAAAATAGTTCATCTCTCGCTCGTATCCGTAATCATTCATGTGGAGAAATTCAAGAATGATATAAGACATTGTAAGAAATCATAATGCTAATTTAACGTACTAAACCTATGATATTGATTAAGATCTGAATACCTCAGTCTATTGGTGTTCAGATCCCAAACCAAGATAGGTGATCAAAATAGTTTATTTACAAAATGTACGACTTACTTCTAATTCGAATCGCTCCTGGCCCACAACAAGCCATTTTCCGTCCAGGATATCGGTATTTACGAAATATCCATACGTCAAACCAAGCGAAAATGGTTGGCAACGTAAACAACTTTAACCGGAAATGAAATATCCCGACTGGTTCCCATTCAATATTACATAATAAAAGACAGGTAGATCAGTCATGTTACTCATTATGTAAAAAACTGTTACAGGGTGAATTTCGTGCCAATTTATGGCTGTTAAGGACTTGATATCCTCATTAAACTTCACAAAATATACTTTTCATTAGGGAACAAATTTCATCCAGACAATCGTAGATATAACGTAACCTCATGGATGCATAATGAAATTTCACCGTGACGATATTTCGATATTTAATTTTTTTAGTCTGTTGAAAATATTCACACTCTTAATTGCTAAACAAATTTTACATTCAATTAAAAAAATCAAAAAAATCCAGTAAACGGGATGAACGCAAAGTACCTGTGTTTTGCGGGGGCGAAGATGCAGTTTTTTCGAGAAGTTTTCCATCTCCTTCATCAGCATCATCATTCATATTTCACAGAATTGTCAATAGCAGCTTGATGAGGAGTTAGTTGACTGAACTAATTATATTTGAATTTCGTTCTAATTGACCAACTGGTGAGTCCTAAGAAGAGAATTAGTCTTCAGTGAAACATTTTATAATTTTAAAAGTGCCAATATAGTGACAAATTAAATGAGGAACAATACAAAGGCACTAGACACTATCCCATACAACACGAATCTATATTTAAGATATACAAATACAAATAATTACATTAGATGTATGTTTCATTAAAATACGTTATTCTGATTGGCTAACTGCATAAATTATCACATGTTATTCCTTAAGCAATTGCATTACAGAATGAAACTTATCATTCATGATAACACGAGGTCCGACGATAAAGTGCACAGGTGAATTAAATAAAAACTTGATAAAATTCATGTTTTCATGATCCTAGCATAAAATGTAATTATAAGTATTGAATGCTTCTTTTTGTAACTTCATATGGTTGTAAAAGCGTTGACCGTGCGCACATATTTAGAATGAAGCGCCTCCGCGCTTCATATTAAATGTACTTCGGTCAACGCTTTTACACCCCAATGAAGTTACAAAAAGAAGCATTCAATTCTTAAGTGTTAGCTTCAAGGCAGCTCTCCAAGAGGGTAGGTAATGTCCTTTACCGTCAAGCGTCAAACGGCCATTTTCGGCTACCGTCATTCGTCAAATTATGCTTATAGTGATTCGTCAGAGGTCTCAAAGATAAGATAAGATAAGAATTTTATTAATCTATCAAGAACCCATTAAGGGCATCATTTTACAGCAATACCATGCACTATATGATTGGAAAAAAGTTAAACAGAAACCTAATATCATACAATAACGTTATGGACAGGATCAGAGCTTAAAACAACATATGTCTTACATAACTATTACATCAAATCTTATAATTATAAAAAACTTTCATATATTTTGTTTACATTTGGATATTATTTCTAAACCTTTAATAATGTAATTTGCTAGGCACATGAGAGTTGGTAAGTGCTCATTTGTGAACAGCCAGAAATATATTTTATCCTTAGGTAGGGCTTTAAAATTAGGACAAAAGTGTTTACTTTATCAAAGAACTATTTCCTCTGTTCATTATATAAAGGACAATTTACTATAAAATGGGTCTCATCTTCAATAGAATTTGATCCATGTGATAAGCAGTAATGGCATAGACGCTGAGTTCTCTCTATGTATTTTTTATAATATCTATCTTTCTCAATTCTAAGAATATGAGCACTTTTTTTCATTTTACATATAGCTCTTCTTATATTAAAATCTTTAAATTGATAAATAGGCATCCTTTACGAAGTCAGTCTTGAGGTTGAAATAATTTTCTAATTTACTATTACCGTGTGATAAGGTATCAGACCTTTTAACCACCCAAAATGTTTTAAAACTGTTACAGAGTTTACATTTTACAAATGTAATCAATTTATTGAACTTTGTATTCAAATTTTGTATATTAAGTGATTGAAATATTGAAAAAATGAGCTTCATAAAGTAACCCTTCGTTCAATTTGTTAAGCCTGTGTACACATTTTACCTTAGATATAATGACATAAAAATAACTTGAGAGGAAATCTTTCAACCTCTGATAACACTGCTAGATTTTCGGCTTTTTTTATTTACAACAAGAATATATATACTTTATATTTAAATAATTACATAAGATGTAAGTTTCATTATAATACGTTATTCTGATTGGCTAATTGCACATCACCTGTTATTCCGTAAACAATTGCATCAGACAATAACATTTATCATGCATGATGACACGAGGTCCCACAATAAAGTGCACAGGTGAATTAAGTAAAACTGAATAAAATTCGTGATTTCATGATCCTAGCTAAAGAAAATGTAATTATAATTATTGAATGCTTCTTTTTGAAACTTTATTGGGTTGTAAAAGCGTTGACCGTGCGTACATTTTTAGAATGAAGCGCTTCGGCGCTTCATACAAAATGTACTTCGGTCAACGCTTTTACCACCCAATAAATTTACAAAAAGAAGCATTCAATTCTTAAATGTGATTTTTCCAAATAATCATTTATGTAGATTAATTCAAATAGATAATACTTTTTTTTCTTGCATGCAGCAGAGTTCATCTTAAATAATTACATTTGATGCATGTTTCATTATAATACGTTATTCCGATTGGCTAACTGTACATCACGTGTTATTCCTTAAGCAATTGCATTACGTAATAAAACTTATCATTCATGATAAAACGAGGTCCCACAATAAAGTGCACAGGTGAATTTAATAAAAAAAAATTGATAAAAATCGTGTTTTCATGAGCCTAGCTAAAAAATGTAATTATAAGAATTGAATGCTTCTTTTTGTAACTTCATAGGGTTGTAAAAGCATTGACCGTGCGCACATTTTTAGAATGAAGCGCTTCTGCCCTTCATACAAAATGTACTTCGGTCGACGCTTTTACACCCAATGAAGTTACAAAAAGAAGCATTCAATTCTTAAATGAACCCCAAATTTCATTTCAATATAATAAAATTTGTTTTATTGTGTGATCATATAAATATTAATTATCGTTACCGGTTTTTTTTGGAGAAAAAATTAACGTGATTCGTCAAAATCATTCGATTTTTTTTTATCGTCTTAAAGCAGCAGCATATATAGATATACTACTCCCAGTCTAAAAGAAAGTGCATATTTAATAACATTAACGGTACCAATTTTTCTGCACCAGATGCGCATTTCGACAATACATGTCTCTTCAGTGATGCTAGTGGCCAAAAATATGTAAAATCCAAAGCTTATATAAAAGATGAAGAGCTATAATCCAAAAGTTCCAAAAAGTATAGTCAAATTCGTGAAAGGAATCAAAGCTTTGCATGAGGGAGATACATTCCTTAATTTATTTTAATTTTTAACATTTTGTAACAGCAAATTTAATAACACAAAAAAAATCCGTATTTTCATGCCAGTACCAGAGTACTGGCTACTGGGCTGGTGATACCCTCGAGGACTAACAGTCCACCAGCAGAGGCATCGACCCAGTGGTAGTAATAACATTAACGGTACCAATTTTCTGCACCAGATGCCCATTCGACAATACATGTCTCTTCAGTGATGCTCGTGGCCAAAAATATGTAAAATCCAAAGCTTATATAAAAGATGAAGAGCTATAATCAAAAAGTTCCAAAAAGTATAGCCAAATCCGTGAAAGGAATCAGAGCTTTGCATGAGGGAGATACATTCCTTAATTTATAATAATTTTTAACATTTTGTAGCAGCAAATTTAATAACACAAAAAAAATCCGTATTTTCATGCTACTGGGCTGGTGATACCCTCGGGGACTAACAGTCCACCAGCAGAGGCATCGACCTAGTGGTAGTAATAACATTAACGGTACCAATTTTTCTGCACCAGATGCGCATTTCGACAATACATGTCTCTTCAGTGATGCTCGTAGCCAAAATTATGTAAAATCCAAAGCTTATATAAAAGATGCATATATATAAACGTCATGCACTAAAAATTTGGCAAGAATTTTTACCGTTATTCGTCATGAAGGTATCCCCATTACCACCCTCCTCAACACGGCATCAACAGGTTCAATTTCATCATTTCTCCCGTTGAATTCAAGCCAGAATTGGTTTTTTTTCAACGAACACTTACAGATACAGATGAGGCCCCTCATGGGAGTGTCGTAGTAATCACATACTGACATTTTTGTCTATTATAATCTCACTTATCATTAATTATTTGTTAAAACAAGTTTATAAAAATTGCAGTTCTATATTATCAAATAATCCTGAAATATTTGGTCTGGTTATCAAATGATCACTATAAAAACCTCCAAGAACTGATCATCCTTGCTTACCGGTCTTCGGTTCTGAACAAACCGTCAAAAGGACCAGTCGAAATACGAAAACAAAATTATATAACATGACTTTTTATTGAAGATATGTTGCCATTTATTCTAAGAATTAGTAAGGAAAAATCAAATGTAGGAGAAATTTGTAGTGAACTTAGTTTTTGTTAATAAACATCTTTTCCGAAAACAAACTAATATTGAAACGCTTAATTGTTCGAAATTAAAAAGATGGAAACCCCCTCTTTGTGGTAGTTATTTGAGTTATTTTATTTTTTGTCTCTTATATTGATTTCATTCATATGTTTTGACAAAAGTATAAGAGTAAACCAAAACACAACTACATTTTTCTATATTTATTTATATCATGTTGCCACAGCGTGTGGAATATAATATAGGACACTTGCACACACCGGGCACCTAAAAAATTGATCTAGGTCATTTGCGTTGTTGAATCTGGTTGGTTGGCCACATCATCAATACATAATCGGAATCAGTAAAATGTTTGATACGTTTGGGCTTTCTTGAACACACACCTGCCTTTGTAACGTCTTCAGCTAAAGTGTATAACATAATACTAATGCAAGGTAATTTTAGAAATAATGAAACTAGTGTCATGCACTGAATAGAAGTGAAAATGGACTTTTGGGCTAGGTTGTACATGTAAAGGGTTAATTGATTCTGTTTACAACTTTTTGTTTGTTCTAGTATATTATGTGTTCAGTCTTTTAACTTGCAGTCAAATCCTAGGAAAAAAGTGACAATTTAAAATAAAAAAAGTCTAATTTACGAAGTTTTGGCACTGACCTGTAATGTGAACTTATACATGTAATATAGGGACGAAGTCCCCTATTACAGTAGAAAAATCAATAAAAAAAAATTAAAAAAAATAAAATCGTTCAAACTTTTTTTTTGTCGCTTTTTTTAATTCCCTCATTTGCACAGAACGCAGAAATCTACGTCCTTCTTACGGTCTCGTTGTCGTGAGACTTTGAGTAAAAATATAGGAACTCAAGAAACACAACACCAATATTTCATTTTTGATAATTCTTTGTCTTTGATATGAATAAACGTTACCTGATGCATTACGTTCTTTGTTTACATTGAACATGACGTCGTAACTTAAATAACGTCACAAGTAAAATCCCTAACAACAGAACAAAAATCGGAAACGTTACGGCATTTCCATTTCTTTTTTTTAACAAATATTTTAAAAGTTACAAAAAAAATAATTCGTCACCATTCACAGGTAACGCCTGCCTCATATTACAACATGTACAAAGTGGTACATGTAACGGTTGAGTTTGGAATGGTCGTTTTGAATTTTCCTCGGAGTTCAGTATTTTTGTAATTTTACTTTGTAAGTCATTCCTGAGCCTGAGAAAGAAATCGTCATTTTAGTCATTTTAATTCATAGAACTTTATAATATGAAGGATCAGTTATCTTATTGCTACTCATACCACATTTTCTTATGTTTATCTATAGAAAGTGCTTTTAGAGGTTTTAACTACCTCCTTTATTATTATAAGATAAGTTGTCATTAACCTTTGTGATAAAGCCAGTTTCTATAGTGAAGTTATAGATTTAAGCAAATTCTATCTATGTATCACTGGTAAAGCAGCTCTTTCGTTGCCACAAATGTCTTAAAACATTTACTTTAATAATTCTTTATTGATTTTTGTCGATACTTTCTATTATTCTTTCTTTTTTTGTGTGCTTTGTATTGATCTGAGCAGTCCTGTCATGGTCAACTGATTTTATTGTTTGTTCTTGTGTTATAAAACGATTGTCCCAGATCTGTGGAAAAAGGGGGTTGCGTCTGAAAATATGTTTAACCCGCCATGTTCTGTATTGCTATGTTTGTGCATTTTCTACGTTTTTTTCCCTCTATGATTTCTTTAATGCAGTATTAGTTTTGCTCATTGCTCAGGGAATTACGGTAACCTACAGTTGCTTATATCTACGAACATTTGCTATCTGGTGGATAGTCATCTCATTCGAACTATAAATCATCTTCTTATTCGATGTCTTGTTTATTACAATACAACCTCACCTGTTTCTCACTCACGAAAAGACATGTTTCTTCTGTAAGAACATTTTTTTTATTATGTCTCATTACCCTTTTGTCATTTTCAATCATGTTTTGAAAAAAAAAATATCAGTTAATTTTGGTTTCCTTTGTTTTCTGCTTTGACCTCCCTTACCTTCTCCATTCCATTTCCTTCTGCTAACACCCTTCTTTCATGTAGAAAACATAAGTGTCAAAAATTATTATTAAATTAAAATACTAGAGTATCATATTCGAATAAGGATGGATTGTCTTGAAGGATGAAAACGGATTGAAAATTTAATTTCATTGATGGATGTATGGACTTTTGACGCCAATTAGCAAATTTAAGGCATATTCAGGCCGAGAAGAAAAAGAGAGGCTAAAGATATCAAAGGGACATTCCAAATCATAAGACATCAATATAAACTGATAACGCCATGACAAAAAAAAATAAAGGACCAAAAGATAACATTGGTCTACAAAGCACAACATAGTTTAAACATATTTACTTATAGTGGATTGGGAAACAAGTTATAACACCTAATATTAATCTCTTTCAACTTTGCTAGTGAGAGTGCTGGCTTATATAGGCATAACCTGCTCTTTTTCGAAATCTGCAAGGGTGTCTATGACGTTCAAGAGATAATAGTCTCTCTTAACACGGGTCAGCTTTTTATCGTCTCCTTCCGACTGACTATCATATCATCGTTTGACTCGACTGGGGATCAAACTCCAATCTCCACCCCTTCTTTCCAACTCCGAGCGCTCGCAACAAGCATGAGTATGATAACAAACAAAGCTCTGACTCGTCTATGACAAAGTTGCACATAAAGGAGAAGGTATTATAAGAACCATTATCTGGCTCCCTAAAATTCACTTAGAAGTCTTTTAAAGTGTATTTATTTGATTGATTAAACGACTAGGTTAATCTCAAGCTGAAAAGGTACTATGCCATCATTTCTATATACTAGTATATGTCAATATTTATGTATATGACCTCAAATATTTTCAATCATAGTTTTGGGTAAAAATATTATCAACATGTATTAATGCAAATATATAAGATATATAATACTAATATCTGACAGACTAATAATGTTTTATAATCATACAAAGGATGTTTGGTATATCTATATAAAAAAATAGATTTTCGAACTCAAGCGGTAAAAGGTGGCCTCATTATAACTCTCATTTAACATTAACTCTACTATCAACAACACATTCTCCAAAACACAATCTCTGAAAATGTGCTTGACTTCAGACATTCACATGAAAATGTGACAGGGTAAACTAAGTTTTTAAAATATCAAAACTCTCGATTTGAAACTGGATTAGTGCACAAACAATAAAAGAAATGCACTATAATCAGTACTAGGGAACATACAAACACTAGATTTTGGTAACCATAGTAAGCAAAACACAACTACACCTGATCTAAATTAAGACAGTCACTTAATATTATCACAGCTTGTTGAATAATAAACTTAATATTATCACAGACTTGTTGAATAATAAACTCAATATTATCACAGACTTGTTGAATAATAAACTTAATATTATCACAGACTTGTTGAATAATAAACTTAATATTATCACAGACTTGTTGAATAAATAACTTAATATTATCACAGACTTGTTGAATAATAAACTTAATATTATCACAGACTTGTTGAATAATAAACTTAAGATCTCCAATCGAGCATACAAATGTAGCCTACGTTCAAATCGAAATACGAACGTGCATTTTAATTCTAGATAAGAAGTACGCGAAATATGTTATTAACAACACATAAACCACTTGAAGTCTTAAATACAAACTGGCCAGGGAAATTGTCCTAAACTGATACATCTAGAGTTTATTACGACAAACTGAGTTGAATAAATATATACACATAAAAACAACATATACCTATTTCCAATCATAACTTAAACAAATTCAGTGCCTAGCTGACAAGTTACAGGGGAAATATGTGTACTAAATAAAGGCAACAGTAGTATACCGCTGTTTAAAACTCATAAATCCATGGCCAAAAAACAAAATCGGGGTAACAAACTAAAACCGAAGGAAACGCATTAAATACAAGAGGAGAACAACGACACAACACCGAAACGCAACACACACAGAAACGGACCAAGCATCAGACAAAATCCCACGAGAATAGCAAATATAACATCAAAACCAAATACATGAATTTGGGATAGACAAGTACCGTGCCACGTCTTATCTTAATATCTCAAAAAATAAGAGAAAACAAACGACACAACGTTAAAATGCAACACACACAAAAACGAACAATAATATAACAACGGCCATCTTCCTGACTTGGTACAGGACATTTTTAAAGGGAAAAAACATGGTGGGTTGAACCTGGTTTTGTGGCATGCCAAACCTCGCACTTTAATGGCAAAGTTAAATATAACATTGAAATGACAACACTCACACACTTCCGACGGCAGTAAACCAAAGTTCCAGCCATACCGTGATCAAATAAACTACGTTTTACTTTTGTCTTGTCTAGAATATGAATGAAATACTTGCAACTGAACAAATATTAAACCATACTATTAATAGATCAGTATATCTAAATGAACAGATAAATACAACAAATAAACTTTTATCATATCTTTTACTACTATGTAAAACTATTTGATTTTTTTCAAAGCCCATTTTGAATCTTTCTCCTCTTGTTCATTATAATCAAGGAGGTTTATAACAAGCCATTCAAATTCCTTTGTCTGAATAGATAAATTTTGAACAGGTAAGGACACGTTCTACTGAAAAAAAAATCCGTTCATCGAACAACATGTTTTCCTCAAATGTAAACTAAAAATTACATCATAATTATTAGACGAGATTTCAAATAAACATTTATTTTGATTTAAGCGTCACTGATGAGTCTTTATGTAGACGAAACGCGCGTTTAGCGTAATAAATTATAATCCTGATACCCTTGATAACTATTTACACCACCGGGTCGATGCCACTGCTGGTGGACGTTTCGACCCCGAGGGTATCACCAGCCCAGGAGACAACACTTCGGTGTTGACATGAATATCAATAATATGGTCATTTTCATAAATTTCCTGTAAAAAAAAACTTTGAACTTTTTGAAAAACTAAGGAATTTCTTATCCCAGGCATAGATAACCTTAGCCGTATTTGGGACAACTTTTGGGAATTTTGGATCCTCAATGCTCTTCAACTTTGTACTTGTTTGGCTTTATAAATATTTTGAATTGAGCGTCCCTGATGAGTCTTTATGTAGACGAAACGCACGTCTGGCGTCATAAATTATAATCCTGGTACCTTTGATAACTATTTGAGGTTCAAAATCCTTATCATTTCAAATGTGTTTGATAACAGTTGATTTATGATTATGATCATATCAATGATAATTCATGTCAACACAGAAGTACTGACTACTGGGTTGCTGATACCCTCTGTTGAAAAACTCCACCAGCAGTGGCATCGACCCAGTGGTTGTAATTAAACTCATCATAGATACAAGGATTGAAACTTAGTTTTACGCGAGTAAAAAAAAATCTATGAATTACCAGTGCTTGAATTCGTTAGCATAACCATACATTACTAGCAGTGGCGGGTCAAAGGGTTGATGTTCCAACCAGAAATGATCAATGCATTTGAAAAAGGACATACATAAAGACTAAACCCTTCCTTTATCCTGGGTTTGGATCCCCCTTTCAAAAATCGCTTGATCCGCTCCTGAGGTATAATATATTATGTCGGGTTCGTTCTCTTTTTGAGAAAAGAAAGGGAAAATTGTGATCGTCTGCACTTCTTTTTGTCGCTTTCAATTAGGTAAAGATGATATTCAAATTTGATTATTCTTGTTTGTAATTAAATAAGTATAATTGACATGACTGTTACAGATACAAAGAAATTTGAATCAATACTACGTTCTGCCAACGCCGCCAACACCTGTTGTGTATTGTTTTACATCACACCATTAATATTGGACAATTTGCTGACTTCGGAATATTTGTTCTAACAGTTGCTGAAATTCAATCTGTCTTATTATTTAGTCATTCGTTTTTTTGCATTTGTTACAGTGTGACAGGATAAGACGAAAACAAATGTATGAGAAAAAGGGGGAGCAAACTCCTGAAAGTGAAAACAAACCACGGGGGATTCATTTATTATTATCAAGTGTACGGGAATATGCTACAAATATGTATCATATTTTTGCAAGATTTTATATGCAAGAATTTCCTTTCTATTACAACATCCTAAATTATCATGATCGACAAATCATATATAAATATACTATTGAGAATCTTATATTATTAATGATCAAGTATTGTATTAAATTAAATCATGCATGGTTTTCATTATCATTTGTTGTTGGCTTTTAAGTAGCTTTCAGTAACTGCGAGGACTCTCAAATCGTACTTTCGTGTCAATTTGACTTGATACAATCTATAATGCATTTTTGTTTTTTCAATGTCTACTTTAATATTATGTGTTATATTTCGACTCACTATTCTTATATAGATACCATCTTTGTATTTAGTATGAAAATAGATTTTCACTTCTGTTCTCGTACTATAAACAACAAATTTATTTATTTATTGAAAACTATTTCCGTACTCCATGTACTCCTTACTTTAAGATGATCACATTAATCTGTTTACATCATTTCATTAAACGCAATTTTGTCCAAAGTTATACATGTAGTTGTCTTTCTGAAATTGTTTTACATACCCCCCTTTTTTAATATCAGTGTATTTTCATTGCGTCAAAGATCAAATTGATTCGTTCAGTGTGTGTTTACTTGTTTTTGTTAATATGATTTTGATTGAGTTAAGCCATTTCAATTAATATTTTAAAGTGTGTCTGAATGTGTTGTGATGTTACATTCAGGTTAGGGTGAAGGTTGGAGCCTCTTAGACTTTGTACTGAACCCGCTGCATTAAGCAAAGCAGCTGTTGTTCAATGATCACAATATCGATGTGGTTCATAAGTGTTTGTAGTATATCGTTTTTCATAATTATTATATCGTTGGTTTTCTTGTTTAATTAGTTTTACAATAGTCATTTTGGGGGCTCTTTATAGCTTGCTGTTCGGTGTGAGCCAATTAGGCTCCGTGTTGACGACCGTACTTTGACCTATAATGATTTACTTTTTTTTTTTACAAATTATGACTTGGATAAAGAGTTCTCTATGTGATACTTATACCACATGTTCTTATACCGTATCTTAAAAGTAAAAACACAAAAATACTGAACTCCGAGGAAAATTCAAAAAAAGGAAAGTCCCAAATCAAATGACAAAATCAATAGTTCAAACACATCAAACGAATGGATAACAATTATTTATAGTAAATGGTCTACAATGAATCTTTCAGCTACCTCCATTATTACTATAAAATAAGTTGTCATTAATAAATGCAACAGTAGTATACCGCTGTTCAAAACTCGTAAATCTATGGACAAAAACAAAATCGGGGTAACAAACTTAAATTGAGGGAAACGCACTAAATATAAGAGGAGAACAACGATACAACATTCAAATGTAACACGCACAGAAACGGACTAAGCATTAGACAAAATCCGATGAGAATGAGAATAACAAATATAACATCAAAACCAAATACATGAATTTGGGATAGAAAAGTACAGTGACACGTCTTATAGTAATGTGAATTTACACTCAAATATAAGAGAAAACAAACGACACAACGGAAACACAACGTTAAAATGTAACACACACAGACACGAAATATAATGTAACAATGGCCATATTCCTGACTTGGTGCAAGAACAAAAATGCTGGGTTGAACCTGGTTTTGTGGCATGCCAAACCTCGCACTTTAATAGTAATGTTAAATATAACATTAAAATGACAACATAATATTACAGGACTACAATACAAATAAATAGGTTTAAAATTCAATACGCCAGAAACGCGCCTCATCCACACAAGACTCACCAGTGACGTCAAGATATAACAGTTCGAAAGTAAAAAAAAAGTACAAAGTTGTACAGCACTGAAGATCAAAAGTTCAAAAAGGTTGTGCCAAATACGGCTAGGGTTTTCTGCTTGGGACAAGAACATAAACAATTGTAATAAAGTAAGTTTCTATAGTAAAGTTATAGATATAACGAACGCAACCTATGTATCACACTAGTAAGTCATCTATTTCGTTGCCACTCATGTCTTAAAACATTTACTTGAATAATTCTTAAGATGTTTGTCGATACTTTACAATTTCTGTATTCTGATGAGGTAAATGTATGGTTTTATTGACTTTAGAAAAAAAAAACTGATATTCACCGAGGCCAAGTGCCGAAGTAAATGTCACTAGGTTTTTCAAAAGTCAATTTAAAACATATACTAGTATACCGAAACAAAAGACAGTAACTCTTTTATTCCATGATCCGAGAGAGAAAAATATGTTTAAAATAACAGATAACAAAATCAGCACAACATCAAACATTATTATATATCGTTATAATACACGTAAAAGCACGTGACTTTTTGCGAGTTGAATACATTTATTTTCGCAAATGAATATGTTTGTTTATTCAAAATTCCATTCAAATAGAAAATCTACTCTCATTCATTCATTCATATCTTTATTTTTTCCTCATAATTGAGATATAATGAATACACAAAATTAAATAAATATCACACACAAAAATGAATAATAACAGGAATCGAAATAGGAACAGAACTATTTTTTTTACGTAAACAGACAAATATACTCTTTAGTCACTCGGCATCAAGTCCTTATGCAATCTTGAATGACCATATACCATGTATTATGTAACTTATACGTGTTTCTCGTTTCTCTTTTTTTATATATTAGACCGTTGGTTTTCCCGTTTGAATGGTTTTACACGTCTAGCAATTTTGGGGCCCTTCATAGCTTGTTGTTCGGTGTGAGCCAAGGCTCCGTGTTGAAGGCCGTACATTGACCTATAATGATTTACTTTATACATTGTTATTTGGATGGAGAGTTGTCTCATTGGCACTCATACCACAACTTCCTATATCTAATTTCATAACCTGACACAGCGTCCATATATTGGTATGCATTGAACAACTTGGTCGTGACAAGCTTCTCAAATTCCGAATGTTCGGCAATGACATCTGATGGAATTCGTCCAAGTAAAATTTGATGGACATCCTTATCGTCATATTCACTTAGGTCGCAATACAGTTGTAGTGAAAAATTCTCAATAATCATATCCCACCACAAATCATGCAGCCCTGTAGTACAAATGCAGGAACAACATGCATGTACATAGACATCATCAAAGAAGTTTTTGCATGCGACACACCTATTTCCTGATGAATTTACGTATACCAGTAAACAGGTTTGTAATGACATAAGTATTCCCTATTTCTAATAATGATTGTGCTTTTTTGCAGAAGTTGGTAATAAAAATTGCTTATAAATATTTGCAAAACGAAAAAAAATCATCTAACGCAATACGGCTTAACCAGTTGACTAGCTGCTGTATCAATTTATCGATAAGATATTGAATAATTCCATGTATTCTTAAAAAGCCAATTACACCAGGAATGTATCCATAGAGATTGCGGTGAGGGACTATGAGGAATGAATATAGTCGAACCAAAAAATGTTCTTTTTGAAAAATAATTGTTTTCTAACATACACAGTTTTTGAAAAAAGAACAGTTTTCTTTCGTGAATGAAACTCATAATTGGGTGAATACCAATAATGTTCTCGTAAATATCAGATCTGGTTTTTAATGCTAAAATGTGTTTGACAATGAAGTTGAAAGGAATTTAGCTTCGTTATATCACAGGATTTAAGGCTGCTCCATGTTTTATAAATATATGAAGAATGTTATTTGGTACATCTTTATATTACTTTTTAATTTTCTAATTCAATTGGTAAAACTAACCTTATCATACATTCCCCTTTAAGATGAACTGCCAATTACCTGCTATTAACAATTAATTCTACAAATCGCAAAAATTAGGACAAAACACAATCACTAAATGCTGACTTGGGATAGACACATGGAAATGTGGCAGGATATTTTAAGTTTTTGTGATCTCAGTGCACTCCCTTTTAAGGGCATACGATACAATTACAGAAGAGGTAATGATGTCGGTAACGTTAATTATTATTTTTGGCGACATATCTGAAAAGACGCAGTTTTTGACTGTTATCGTTCATACTGATTTATCTTGAAAATGAATTTATGAAACCCTCTTTTTTAAAATGACATTTGGTTAAATGACGTATGAAGATAATGAAGACCAATTTTCATGAAAAAATCAATAATGCAACTTTTTAAATACAAAAAAATGTCTTTTTTCTACATTGATGAATATGAGTTATTTGTAAAAATAAAATACACAAATTTATAAGACATTTATATTAAACATAATTTACAATTAATTTAACAAAAAAACAGCTTGTGTTTATCTTTTAAAACAAAAATGTGTTTCTGTCGAAAGGAAAAATACGTCCACATATCCGAATTTTGAGCAAATATTTCTACCTTAATTTACTCAAAAAGTAGCGCATAGAAGTTTTTTTTTATTAAACTTTTGATTAAATCAGATTAAAAAATATCCTATATGGAAATTTTCATAAATATTTGGTTATGGAATCAAAACTTTATCGAATGCCCTTGACCTGAATTAGTGCACAAATATCAAAAGTAAACTAAAGGACATGCACTAAAATCAGTACTTGAAAATAAAATCACTAGTTTTAGTAATTACTGCAGAGTATAAGCAACCCGAGACGATACCTCATCTTAATTTTTTATTTACAATACACCTCATGTAGAACAGACAAATATAAATATATCTTAGAATTTCACGGGGTAATCTGTTGGTTCTGTTCACATATCTAATGTATTCTTTTGATAGGAATTGAAAATAGACAAACTAGAATTTTACTATGTAATACTATATTCTAGAACTACATTATTGCATAACATGTTATATCATATAGTATAATAGATTTTTTTTTGGCACAATGTACATATCAATTCCTAGAAGTCAAGGACTTGTTTTTAACAATCGGTAACAAGCTTTCAGATAATACCATTTAAAGATGAGCATATTATGAAGATGACCTCTACGACCTACATAGTATGTGTACTAGTATATATACAGATGGAACCTGTTCCTTGCATCCTGCTCATATCCGTCTGGCAATGTAAGTAGTGGTTTTTATTATATCATTGTCAAAATATATGTATGTGCATCGTTTATTTCTTCATGATTTTTTCTAAGTGTTACATGTGACATGAAACTAATGTTCTGACTCCTTAAAAGTCAAAGTTAACCATTCGTTTGATGTGTTTGAGCTTTTGGTTTTGCCATTTGATAAGGGACTTTCCTTTTTGAAGTTTCCTCGGAGTTCAGTATTTTTGTGATCATATTTTTTACAGGTCCATACCACAGCTAGTTGATTGATAGTCAACTCAAGAAACAAAGCATACAAGTTTTATAATGTATTTTTCTAATATTCGTCGTTGATAAATTTGGAAATTATTAAGAAACTAATGTTTCGACTTCCAAAGTTGACACTCGATGAATTTGGAAAGGTTCTAAAGGGTCATATACTGCTCCTTTTGCATAGGTACTATTTCTGTACTTGAAGTCTGTAGAACTGGAAGTTTACTTTTAATATTTAGTACTATTTCTTTACTTTATAATTATTGTACTATTCTACAGTACTTGATTTCTACTTAAAATTTTGGTACATAAATAATACCAAAAGCGATCAAAATATTCCATGTTTGAAAATCATAACTTTAAGATATTTTTCAAAATGCTGCAAACGTAAAAGTATAACCAAACTATGTAATACTTAAATTTCAAGTACAAAACAAGTACTGTAAAATACAGGTACCTTAATATTACAATAATTTTAAAGTAACAAAATAGTACTGAATATTAAAAGTAGATTTCCAGTACTACAGATTTTTGGTACAGAAATAGAACCTATGAAAAAGTAGCTGAGTACAGCTCTTCGTGTTGTTAGGTTTTAAAATTCTTTGCTTTCAAATTATTTGGGTTTAAGCGTTCCAGATGGAGGGTAATAAGAAAAGCTCCTCGGATACACACGAAATTATTAAATTGATATGTTCCAACACTGGTCGATGTCACTGGTGGTTGACTGTTTTGTCTAGCCTGCGACTTTTGTAGCGATCCTACGTCGTCGTTGTGGGTGTCGGCGGTTAAACTGTTTTTTTTTTTTAATTTTAATAACTTTCTTAAACTATCCTGTATTTCTACCAAACTTGGACAGAAGCTTGTTTATGATCATAAGATAGTACCTAGAAGTAAATTTTGTAAATAAAAATCCTGTTAATCCGTATTTGCTGCTCACAAGGAAGCTATTAAATCAAGAGTTACAAATGGTGAGGTTGAAATCATCCCTTCGTAAATTTTACGGACGCCATTACGAGTTGGTTGACCGTTACGGAATAACCGTTTCACAAATGATATCGGATATGTTCCTAACGTCGTAACTACAATCCCCTTCCCTTTCATGAATGTGACCAACCGAATAAGAATATTTACCGGATTTGTTATCACATAAGCAACACGACGGGTGCCTCATGTGGAGCAGGATCTGCTTACCCTTCCGGCACCTGAGATCACCCCTAGTTTTTAGTGGGGTTCGTGTTGTTTATTCTTTAGTTTTCTATGTTATGTCATGTGTACTATTGTTGTCTGTTTGTCTTTTTCATTTTTAGCCATGGCGTTGTCAGTTTATTTTAGATTTATGAGTTTGACTGTCCCTTTGGTATCTTTCGTCCCTCTTTTACTTATAAATGGACTTAGTTTTTAAAGCCAGTTAACATTAGATTCACTCTGTATTTAAAGTATTAAGTGTTTTTCTTGTAATTTTACATGTATGGCGATATTGTCAAAACCTTACACATATTTTGTTTTACTTGTCAATTTGTTGGTACTTTATTTTGAATGAATGGTTTTTTTTTCTAATCGCACTTGAGTGCAACAGAAAGGAAATACTCATTAGAATTGTTTTGCAAATTTGATGTTACTGTTATGAATGGATCAAAAGAGAAAGACAATATTAAAGAAAATTCATTTTTTTATATTTTCAGATGGGAGACAATCTTACAAGGAAGTCGGTGTGGTTTCTGTTGACTTTGGTTCTTTTAACATGTCATTGGAAATTTGTAACCGGAGAGTTGGCGGGTGACGATATAGTTTTAGGTAAGCAAAGAATATTCTCTTTTGAATATTTTTTGAATGCCCTACTTATGGGCATTTTGTTTTTTGGTCTGTTCGTCCGTTAGTTTGTCTGTCTGTTCGTTCTAGTTGTGCATCCATGTACTATAAACACCTTTTTTTTATTTTCTGCTCACCTGTCCCAAAGTTTGAATTTAAATATGAGCTTAATTGTTGTTATTGCAATTGCCATGACAACTCAAGTACAGTTTTTACACTTCGTTGTTTATTGACTCTTTTAATTACATTTACGAAACAAATTTTACTGCTTGAGATGCGCATTACAACAATAAATTAAATCTATTCAGTGATGCTCTACGAGGCAAAACTTCGGAATTATTACTTGTAAAACAAAGAAAAAATCAAGAGAGAATATACAAATACAATCCGATAAATCGATAATTAGATTTTAGTTATATTTATATTGTATTATCCAGTTGCTCGACAAAAGACAAATCCCCTTTCTAAGCTCGTTTGCTGCGCACGTTCGATATCGTCGCTGGGCTTCTAAAATGTCGTATATGACTTTTTTGGCTAAAAATACTTTTTGACATCAATGGTCTGGGCGGGAGGAAATCTTTGGTATTACAAAATAGCATACAATTAGACCAATCAAAATGTGTGAAATAAGACATATTACAAAATTTCCAATGTCTGTTGTTTGTGTGCTTCCAAAATGTTGTATGAAAACTTGAAAATCGTTGTAGAATGGCTTTGGGAAAAAAATAATTGTACATTTCTTTATTTCTGTGAAAATAATTTAAGTTGTTGGATAATCCAGAAATGTCAAAGTTTTTATTTCACTGCTATTTACAAAAATGTTCAAGTTCACATACGACATTTTGGAAGCATGCATTTTGCCAAAATTTTCAAAGCCTGTTTGTGAGATATTTTTTTCTTGAAAAATTAGTAATTTACAACATTTTAGAAGCCCAGCAACGATATACTTCTTAGAATGACTCTCAGCTGATATTTTACAGAATCAGTATGCAGAAAACCTAAAAAAAAAAACAAAAAAAAAACAGAAAGAAGATAGACATAGACAGACAGATATATTTATTCAAAAGATTTGTGAATCATAAATGTTTTTAAAAATTATATTATCAGAGGTTGACAGGGCAATAGGTGGTTATGTTGCATCAACAGCTGTGGAGAAAATGCTTGAAATAAACGGAAGGTTGGAAAACATCGCAACATCATGCAGCGCAAAAGTAGAATCAGAATATAAACTCTGTGTAGCATGTACTGAGTTTAGTGAGAAGACATGTTACCCACCGCCGTGAGTAGTTCAATAATTAGATATATTTGTATTTAAATGCTTTGGATATAAAAATATTAATCTTTGGCTGTCAAATCTTTGGCTTTGAGTTTACTGGATGAAGTTAAATATAAAAAAAGCGCTTTGGACGCCTTAAATTTATAACATGTTGTTTTTCATTTTTTTAAGGGTCATTAGATAATGAAAAACAATCGGAAAATCTGATATATCCTCTTGGAGATTTAACTATGTTACACAAGAATCTAGCAAAGTTTTTAGGATTTTATGAATAAGATGCTAGTTATATTCAAATGTGTACATTTATAGCTTACTATGCGGTATGGGGTTTACTCATGGTTGAAGGCCATACGGTGACCTATAGTTGTTATAATTTCCGTGTCATTTCGTCTCTTTTGGAGAGTTGTCTCTTTGTCAACCATACCAAGACAATCTAGCAACTAATGAAATTATAACCATCTATTGATTCCCTTTTTTGTGAATTTTGGAGCGATATTAATATATTGAAACCGAATACTTGATTTTTAGGGCTAAAAAATTGTTTTGTGCTATCTTAAGGTCAAATATTGAAGATGGGGTAATATCATCCAGTTTCAATGGTAAAATATCAATTATGCACGAATAATAACATTACATGTTTCAAAAGAATCCGTTATTGTGATTTGATAACAACGCTTGTGCGTCATACTAATATTCACCTTCATATCCCAATGAAGCTTAACATTCGTGATGACACGTGCTATCACCAAAAAGTTCACAGATTGTTTTAAAGAAATAAATAATAAATATCGATTTTTCATGATCTCAGCGAATAATGTAATTATAAGTATTGAATGCTTCTTTTAGTAATTTCATAGGGTTGTAAAAGCGTTGACCGTGTGCACATTTTTGGAATGAAGCGCTTCCGCTTCTTAAATGATTAGATCCAAAATGATGGGAAAGGCTGATTGAGACTACGACAGAAGGAACAAAAACTTATTAGGGATAACTGAATCTGTCAGATACTGGCATTTTCTTACACTTTAGTTTTATTATTTGCTAATTTGGCAATGATACCTTTTCTTTTAATTTTTCTTATATGAAGTTGGGTTAAAAACAGAAAAGTGTATTGCAAACTTACTTTATTTTTTAGAAATCCTTCAAAAGATTTGAAAGCTCTTATTATGTCGTCTTACATTCTAACTCTGACTGCCACTGAAGTCATCGTGTCGAAGGCGGGAAAAGCTCTTGATCGGTTCGGTAAAGATAGTTTGAAATACCTTCAAACTGTTGGTAAAACGGCAGAAAAACTGGGAAAGTCTATTCTTAGAGGTGGAGACAAATTGTTTAAATCGACTGGAAAAAAACTAAAAGAAATGGGAAGAAGATTAGAAGACGTTTCAAAGGACTTATTGAAAAAAAGTGCCAAAGGACTAACGCATATATCTAAGCAACTTGCTAAAGGCATTAAAGATACGTTAAAGGGTCTTAAGAAAACAACTAGGCCACTCATAAAAGGAACTGTTAAACTTTTGAATACTGTTGGAAAAACTGCACACAAAGCTATCAAGGATTTGGGCAAGGGTATATCTAAAACACTATCAAATACAGCCAGATTGCTAGGAGGTGCTGTAAGGAGAGTACTCAACACACGACTACCACGAGTACGACTTCCTCGAGTACGACTTCCTCGAGTACGACTTCCTCGAGTACGACTTCCTCGGGTATCTTTCCGTGCTCCACGTATACATGTACGACTTCCTCGAGTATCCTTCCGTGGTCCAAGTAAGTAAAACATATTAAAAAAAAGTATATACATACATTTTGTGACTTGGATGTAGAGTTGTCTCGTTGACACTCATATCATATCTATTAAAATTATTTTTGCTGTTGAATTAGTATCAATATTTGCACAGAAAATAATTGTCAGGTCATTTTTGCAAATCAGACGCAAATAATAACATGTTTATTTTTTCATTTCTGAAATATCATATATGTGCATATATATATATCTATAAACTTGATACATTTAAAAAAAAATATGCTTCCAGGGTTTGGTCGTCGCTGGGGAAAAAAACGAGATACACAAAAAATAGTGCGTGATATGAGTTGTTCATGTACTATGTGTGACCCTTTCGATGAAGGAGTTTCTGAAACGGAAATGACAAAAAGAGGTATGTACACTACAATTTCGAAAATTACAGTTGTGTATGACTCTTCTTCAATCTACAAATGCATGGTATGTATTCTTATAAAAAATAAATTATCATATTATAATTATTATTGGATTTGCAGGCTTCATCATATGCTTTTTTTTTTAGTTAAAAATCCTGATAGAATCTCATTAAACCTGAAATACACAAAAACAAAGAGATACATTTTAGTCTACTTTCGACTTTGTCTTGCATTTCGAAATCGATAATGAACTAAAATACACGACCCACATTTAATTTTCCAATTGTGAACTTTTCACTTCTGTGAAAATACCAGCTGCTCCTATTCAATACGATATGCCTGGGCTAGTGTTTCCTATAATGATTTGCTGATAAAAGCGAAGATCAAGGTTAAAACCCTTAAAACTTTTAAAAGGTCACCAATTGATCTTCAACACAGCGAGAAAATCCATGAGGTGTGGTTTGTCAATAATAATTTTTAAACAGTCAAGTATTGCTGGAATTTTGTTTGCGTTTAGCATGAAATAACTACCCTGTTTTTGCCTCGATTTTAACAGTTTATAAAAATCCTTATTTTCTTAAGTTGATTTAACGTTTCCGATGAATCACAATCAGATGATCTTAGTATTTTCCATTATTTGTTAGTAATTTAAAATATTTAGATTTTTGTTACAGTGTGTGGATCCAGTTATTTCTCAAATCAAGCTCAATTCGATTCGGAGTTTAATGATTTTAGCAGCTTGCATGATTTTACAGTTAATAATCAACTTGTTACAAAGGTAAATACTCTCAGTAAATACTACATGCTATCATAATATGTATACATATAAAAAAGTGA
Organism: Mytilus edulis; assembly: GCA_019925275.1. NCBI lineage: Eukaryota > Metazoa > Mollusca > Bivalvia > Mytilida > Mytilidae > Mytilus > Mytilus edulis. The sequence continues at coordinate 74,753,238 of CM034350.1, read as the reverse complement.
AAACAGGAATTGCCAAAAAAGTTTTTCCCGAACCACGAACAAATGTCTGCTTCCTAAATGTATATTATAATTTAGCTGTATTAAATAAATTGTGTATGTTAATATAATAAAAGGAGAGCTAGTTTAAATCGTTACATAATTTATAGTAAATATTTTTAAATGAATTATGGATTTTTTTAATTTATTATTGCAGAAATTGGAATTATATATTGTTGGGCTCTTATTTAGACCATTAATATATATTTACTATTTTTTCCAGATTTTTATGGATAAAACGTCTGTACAATTCACCAACAACGGGTTTTACCTAACCGATTCAAAACTGACGTTTTCAGCTCCAAACGGAAAGGAATTATATGTAAAGATGACTAAAGGAATGCCGTTAGTTGGAATGACGCCTTTAAATACTACAGAAATTGCGAGTATGGAAGGGCCAAATGTTTTCAAGTTACTGAAAATGAATCCTTGAAAGCTTCATTAAAACTGCATAATGCAAACATGATATTTGTTGTATTTTTTTATACGGTTTGGTTTATATCATTATGATTGATTGGTTGGCTTTAACGACACTTTCATCACAACTATGCTATTTCGTGGTGGTCAGTTTTTGTTGGTAGTCGAAGTCGGAGTGTCAGGATTGAACCACCAAACTTTGGTTGGAAAACTAATTAAGATTGGTGTCGTTCTCACCTGCTTAGTGTAAGATAAGAACTCACAACCTCAGTCAGTACTCGACCACGGAGGCCCTTCTACATCATTTTGATGATGTCTTTTATACAAACACGCTTGTTTTAACAATGTAAATATAAAACGATTACTTTAGATAACTTTAACTGACCAAGAAGGAATTAAAATACGAGAAAATATATTTAAAAAGCTTATAAGGATGTTTAGAACTATATGCTGCCTAAAAAGATACCAAAAGGATAAAAAAAAAACACAATATCATACGTAGAAAAAAACCCAGCATTATGGCGAATAAGACGAACAAAATTCCACAAAGTTACTGTTAGATAACCAAAAATTGAGCAACCAGAAACGTATCAAGCACAAACACCTCAGGTACTTAGGTTCTGCTGAAGGTTAAGCAGTCCCTGATCATTTGCTAGCAACGTAACTCTGCTGATGTCAGATATATATAACTGGGTGATATGTAGCATTCAGTGATGTCACATTCAAGCAGAAAATATCCCGCACGTTAAACCAAATGATTGTATAATCTTTCGAAAGGATGACTTCAATTTAATGATTAAGAATTTGTTGTTCAAAAACTTCTCTTTGAGTTCATAAGCACACCAAAGAAAACATATAAAATTTAACGGAAGCCATCATGAGTTGATTGGTCGTTATGGAATATCCGTTTCACAGAGGATAGCGGTATGTTCCAAACTACAGTGCCGTCCCATTTTCTCCGAATGTCTCCCGGGTTCGTACTAGCATGAGCAACACAAAGGAAGCAACATACGGAACAGGATCTGTTTATCCTTCCGGAGCACCTGAGACCCCCCTTGTTTTTGATTAGGTTCTTTTTGCTCAGTTTTAAGTTTTCTATGTTGTGTTGTCACGAACATTTATATGTTAGATATACTGATCCCACGTTTTGTGTACTATTGTTCGTCTGTTGGTCTATTCAACTTCGAATTTTATTTAGCATTTGTACCTTTTTTTATTCGAGCGACATTGTTGAGTCTTTTATAGACGACACGTGCGTCTAGTGTTCAAAATTTAAATCCTGGTATCTATGATGTGTTTACGTATATAGATCATATCATCTAATGTTATCAGATTGCACTTAATCTCTAATTTGCTACACCGTAAGATCAATGCACCACACAATACTGGTTATTATGAATATTTGAAAAAATACAAACAAATGAATAATTTTTTTTTATTCTTATCGAAGAACATCAATTCACAAAAAACTATTAGAAACATTTAAGACCTCTTCAAACTTTTAAATTTTAAAGTTACTGAATTAAAGATAATAGATAGAAAAAGATGTGGTATGAATGCCAACCAAGTCACAATTAGTAAAAAGTAAACCAATATAGGTCAAAGTACGGCCTTCAACACGGAGCCTTAGCTCACACCAGCTATAAAAGGCCCCAAAAAGCTTTAAACCATACAAACAGGAAAGCCAACGGTCTAATCTATATATATGAACCACGTCAACAAACTACAACCACTGAAACACAGGTTACTCGGAATAATCTACGGATAATGGATAAGCAGCAACCACATGCTCGTAACCTTTTATCAATAAGTCTTATAAAAGAGGGGCGAAAGATACCAGACTCTTAAATCGAAAATAAACTGACAACGCCATGGCTAAAAACGAAAAAGACAAATATAATTGTAAGGAACCGAGAAAAATTTGAATGACAGTTCCTAATTTTGTTTGTTTTATAAATAATGTTACCATAAATGTTGAAAAGGATAATTGTTTTGGTAAAAACTATGAGGATGAATCCGGATTGCTTTGAGAAAAATTAGCGTCTAAATATCCGAAGAAACTGTTGAAATTATCTATCAAGATGTGTTCCGTTTAACTAAGTCGTTTACCATAAGAAAACATGTTACTCCATGCATTAACGATAACACTTAATTACCTATTCTATGTTACAATAATTCAAATCGCACACGGACATAGCTTGCCAAATTAGGCACGTTTTTTTTATGTTTGCTTTTTAATGCTCAAAATCTTTGATGTTAGTTTCGTTTCCATAATATTTTACTACGAGTGCCAAGTTTTTGATAATGTAATAACTCATGGCCTAGATATGACCTTGGACTGTCCCTCTGGTATCTCTTGCCCCTCTTTTATGGTCATGTTCAACGTGGTCAACAAAAGACCTCAAAATTGTTAAAAAAGAGAAGTAAGAATTGTCTAAAGAAAAGACCAACATAAATCGTAATATCGTAAAAAAACAACCAAACAGAAACAACTTCTTCTCAAATACATGAGTCATTTTAATCAAACATGTTATGCACAAATGATGCTTAGTTTAACATCATACTCAATATAAATTGTAGTTAAGTCTATCAAAACGAACCTAAATAGTTATTAAAGGTACCAGGATTATAATTTTGTACACCAGACGCGCGTTTCGCATCTACATAAGACTCACCAATGACGCTCATATCAAAATATTTATAAAACCAAACAAATTGAAGAGCATTGAGGATTCAAAATCCCAACACTCCTTGTCCACACAGATATGTTTCCATATTCGCATACCCTAAAAAAGTATGGGATTATCTATTTTGACCAACTCCATTCTTAGAAGCAGGTTCTGTCTTGTTAAATGGTACTGGAATTTGGAGCTAATGGTATATCTTTTCTGATAATCGATATCACTATATGTTTTAAGTTTTATATCGCCCAAATCTAGATATAGTTGTTTTAAAAAATTAAAATGTTTGTCTGAAAATGTACTGTAAAAATTAAGGTTTAACTGTATAGAAAAGTTCTAGTGGAATGAAAAAAATGGTTTTCTTCTTTTAATTGGAAATCAATTTGTTATTATCCGAGTAATATACCTGTTCCAAGTCAGGAATACGACAGTTGTTATAATCCGTTTGATGTGTTTGAGCTTTTGATTTTCTTATTTGATTACGAACTTTCCGTATCGAATTTTCCTCGGAGTTCAGTATATTTTGTACTTTACTTTTTATACATAAGAAGCAACCATATGGTATAACTTTTGTTTCAACTATTATTCCATCCGTGTTTCCTAATCCTGTTTAAAACATACCTTGATAATCATATATACCCATATAAACATTTGTAAAGGTTCCGCGGAACCCAGTGTCTCGCCTACTTTTGCTGTCAATCACACACTCAACAAAAATGATGAAACAAATCAATCGAAATATTCCTCTCGATCGTATCTTTTGATAGTCTGGAGCTTCTGTCCAAGTTTGGTAAAAATCCAGGATAGTTTAAGAATCTTAAAAATGTTTTAAAAACTTTAACTGTATGTAATGTTAACTGGAAGAAAAATTAAGTCCATTTATAAGTAATATACGGGGAAAATGGATATTTTTGTTTACAAAATTAACTTCTGGATACTATCTTAATATGATTAGAAAAATGCTTCTGTCCAAGTTTGGTACAAATCCAGGATAGTTTATGAAAGTTATCAAAATTTGAAAACTTTAACCACAAAGGGAATATAATGTTTCTTGGCAGAAAAATTAAGTCCATTTATAAGTAAAATAAAGAAAAATTGGGATTTCAATTTTACAAAATTTACTTCTGGATACTATCTTATGAACATAATCAAGTTTCTGTCCAAGTTTGGTAGAATTCCAGGATAGTTCAAGTAAGTTATTAAAATTTTAAAAACAGAGTGAGTATTTGTGGACGCCGCCAACGACACCGACGACAACGACACCGACACCGACGGAATGTAGGATTGCTTTGTCTCGCTTTATCGACTTAAGTCGAAGGCTCGACAAAATGATAAAAATAAAAATAATAAAAGTGAGAATACGATACCATTCCCTCTTTTATTTCATTAGGTATGTTGAGGGTGGATTAAACATATATAAATAAACTCTTCATAGAAACCAGGATCAAAATTTTGTATATGAGCCATACGCGCATTTCGTCTACAAAACACTCATCAGTGACGCTCGAACTAAAAAAGGTCAAAAGGCCAAATAAAGTATGAAGTTAAAGATCCTTGAGGACCAAAAATTCCTCACAGTTTTGTCAAATACAGCTAAAGTACTCTTATCGTGAGGTAGAAAAGCATTCGTATTTCAAACATTCAAAGTTTTGTGAACATTTAATTTATAGTAATGACCATATCAATGATAATAAATGTAAACACAGAAGTGTTTACTACAGGGCTGGTGTTACCCTCGGTGAATAAAACCTCCACCAGAAGTAACATCGACCCAGTGGTTGTAAATATGAAGATAGAACAATCTCATATACCAGGATTAAAATTTTGTATAAGCGCCATACGCGCGTTTTGTCTACAAAAGACTCATCAGTGACGCTTGAATAAAAAATGATAAAAAGGCCGAATAAAGTATGAAGTTAAAGAGCACTGATGACCAGAAATTCCTCAAAGTTTTTGCCAAATAGCCAAGGTAATCGATAAGCCTTAGTATTTCAAAAATTCAAAGGTTAAATTCAAAGTTTAAAAATAATCTGTTAAAATCAATTGATGTTGACTTCAACTTACCGATACGTCACAAAGAACAATAGCATCTAAAGGTTCTGAACTCTAAGAGAAGACACGTTGATACTTGTATATCACTGTTAAATTTTTACAACAAATCATGCATTATTTTAATGTTTGTCATGTTAACTTGACCTTTTATGAAATATATATTATACTGATTTAGGTCTCTTACTCAAACTTTAATGGTTACTGATGTTGCATGGTATATGATATAACTTTCTGGAATTTTAGCACATTATAGACCATTATTACTTATTGAGACATCTTATGTGTTCCCTGTGGAAGTTTTCATATAATGTGGTCAAAATATATGATACATCCTCTTTGAGATTTAACTATGTTACACAAGAATCTAGCAAAGTTTTTAGGATTTTATTAATAAGATGCTAGTTATATTCAAATGTGTACATTTATAGCTTACTATGCGGTATGGGGTTTACTCATGGTTGAAGGCCAAACGGTGACCTATAGTTGTTATAATTTCCGTGTCATTTAGTCTCTTGTGGAGAGTTGTCTCTTTGTCAACCATATCAAGACAACCTAGAAACTAATGAAATTATAACCATCTATTGATTCTTTTTTTGTGAATTTTGGAGCGATATGAAAAATATTGAAACCAAATATTTGATTTTTAGGGCTAAAAAAAATGTTTTGTGCTATCTTAAGGTCAAATATTGAAGAGGGGGTAATATCATCCAGTTTCAATGGTAAAATATCAATTATGCAGAATAATAACATTACATGTTTCAAAAGAATCCGTTATTGTGATTTGATAACAACGCTTGTGCATCATACTAATATTCACCTTCATATCCCAATGAAGCTTAACATTCGTGATGACACGTGCTATCACCAAAAAGTTCACAGGTTGTTTTAAAGAAATAAATGATAAATATCGATTTTTCATGATCTCAGTGAATAATGTAATTATAAGTATTGAATGCTTCTTTTAGTAATTTCATAGGGTTGTAAAAGCGTTGACCGTGTGCACATTTTTAGAATGAAGTGCTTCCGCTTCTTAAATGATTAGATCCAAAATGATGGGAAAGGCTGATTGAGACTACGACAGAAGGAACAAAAACTTATTAGGGATAACTGAATCTGTCAGATACTGGCATTTTCTTACACTTTAGTTTTACTATTTGCTAATTTGGCAATGATACCTTTTCTTTTAATTTTTCTTATATGAAGTTGGGTTAAAAAACAGAAAAGTGTATTGCAAACTTACTTTATTTTTTAGAAATCCTTCAAAAGATTTGAAAGCTCTTATTATGTCGTCTTACATTCTAACTGTGACTGCCACTGAAGTCATCGTGTCGAAGGCGGGAAAAGCTCTTGATCGGTTCGGTAAAGATAGTTTGAAATACCTTCAAACTGTTGGTAAAACAGCAGAAAAACTGGGAAAGTCTATTCTTAGAGGTGGAGACAAATGGTTTAAATCGACTGGAAAAAAACTGAAAGAAATGGGAAGAAGATTAGAAGACGTTTCAAAGGACTTATTGAAAAAAAGTGCCAAAGGACTAACGCATATATCTAAGCAACTTGCTAAAGGCATTAAAGATACGTTAAACGGTCTTAAGAAAACAACTAGGCCACTCATAAAAGGAACTGTTAAACTTTTGCACACGAAGCTATCAAGGATTTGGGCAAGGGTATATCTAAAACACTATTAAATACAGCCAGATTGCTAGGAGATGCTGTAAGGAGAGTACTCAACACACGACTACCACGAGTACGACTTCCTCGAGTACGACTTCCTCGAGTACGACTTCCTCGGGTATCTTTCCGTGCTCCACGTATATATGTACGACTTCCTCGAGTATCCTTCCGTGGTCCAAGTAAGTAAAACATATTAAAAAAAAGTATATACATACATTTTGTGACTTGGATGTAGCGTTGTCTCGTTGACACTCATATTATATCTATTAAAATTATTTTTGCTGTTGAATTAGTATCAATATTTGCACAGAAAATAATTGTCAGGTCATTTTTGCAAATCAGACGCAAATAATAACATGTTTATTTTTTCATTTCTGAAATATCATATATGTACATATATATATATATAAACCTGATACATTTAAAAAAAATATGCTTCCAGGGTTTGGTCGTCGCTGGGGAAAAAAACGAGATACACAAAAAATAGTGCGTGATATGAGTTGTTCATGTACTATGTGTGACCCTTTCGATGAAGGAGTTTCTGAAACGGAAATGACAAAAAGAGGTATGTACACTACAATTTCGAAAATTACTGTTGTGTATGACTCTTCTTCAATCTACAAATGCATGGTATGTATTCTTATAAAAATAAAATTATCATATTATAATTATTATTTGATTTGCAGGCTTCATCATATGCTTTTTTTTTAGTTAAAAATCCTGATAGAATCTCATTAAACCTGAAATACACAAAAACAAAGAGATACATTTTAGTCTACTTTCGACTTTGTCTTGCATTTCGAAATCGACAATGAAGGTCTGTTCAGAACTAAAATACACGACCCAAATTTAAATTTCCAATTGTGAACTTTTCACTTCTGTGAAAATACCAGCTGCTCCTATTCAATACGATATGCCTGGGCTAGTGTTTCCTATAATGATTTGCTTGATAAAAGCGAAGATCAAGGTTAAAACCCTTAAAACTTTTAAAAGGTCACCAATTGATCTTCAACACAGCGAGAAAATCCATGAGGTGTGGTTTGTCAATAATAATTTTTAAACAGTCAAGTATTGCTGGAATTTTGTCTGCGTTTAGCATGAAATAACTACCCTGTTAATACCTCGATTTTAACAGTTTATAAAAATCCATATTTTCTTAAGCTGATTTTACGTTTCTGATGATCTTAGTATTTTCCATTATTTGTTAGTAATTAAAAAGATTTTGATTTTTGTTACAGTGTGTGGATCCAGTTATTTCTCAAATCAAGCTCAATTCGATTCGGAGTTTAATGATTTAAGCAGCTTGCATGATTTTACAGTTAATAATCAACTTGTTACAAAGGTAAATACTCTCAGTAAATACTACATGCTATCATAACATGTATGCATGAAAAAAGTGTAAACAGGAATTGCCAAAAAAGTTTTTCCCGAACCACGAACAAATGTCTGCTTCCTAAATGTATATTATAATTTAGCTGTATTAAATAAATTTTGTATGTTAATATAATAAAAGGAGAGCTAGTTTAAATCGTTACATAATTTATAGTAAATATTTTTAAATGAATTATGTTTTTTTTAATTTATTATTGCAGAAATTGGAATTATATATTGTTGGGCTCTTATTTAGACGATTAATATATATTTACTATTTTTTCCAGATTTTTATGGATAGAACGTCTGTACGATGAACCAACAACGGGTTTTACCTAACCAATTCAAAACTGACGTTTTCAGCTCCAAACGGAAAGGAATTATATGTAAAGATGACTAAAGGAATGCCGTTAGTTGGAATGACGCCTTTAAATACTACAGGAATTGCGAGTATGGAAGGGCCAAATGTTTTCAAGTTACTGAAAATGAATCATTGAAAGCTTCATTAAAACTGCATAATGCAAACATGATATTTGTTGTATTTTTTATACGGTTTGGTTTATATCATTATGATTGATTGGTTGGCTTTAATGACACTTTCAGCACTACTATGCTATTTCGTGGTGGTCAGTTTTTGTTGGTAGTCGAAGTCGGAGTGTCAGGAGTGAACCACCAAACTTTGATTGGAAAACTAATTAAGATTGGTGTCGTTCTCACCTGCTTAGTGTAAGATAAGAACTCACAACCTCAGTCAGTACTCGACCACAGAGGCCCTTCTACATCATTTTGATGACGTCTATTATACAAACACGCTTGTTTTAACAATGCAAATATAAAACGATTACTTTAGATAACTTTAACTGACCAAGAAGGAATTAAAATACGAGAAAATATATTTAAAAAGCTTATAAGGAAATTTCTTCTTTTATCTTTAATACCAAAATAAAATATGTTTAGAACTATATGCTGCCTAAAAAGATACCAAAAGGATAAAAAAAAACACAATATCATACGTAGAAAAAAACCCAGCATTATGGCGAATAAGACGAACAAAATTCCACAAAATCAAAAATTGAGCAACCAGTAACGTATCAAGCACAAACACCTCATGTACGTAGGTTCTGCTGAAGGTTAAGCAGTACCTGATCATTTGCTAGCAACGTAACTCTGCTGATGTCAGATATATATAACTGGGTGATATGTAGCATTCAGTGATGTCACATTCAAGCAGAAATTATCCCGCACGTTAAACCAAATGATGGTATAATCTTTCGAAAGGATGACTTCAATTTAATGATTAAGAATTTGTTGTTCAAAAACTTCTCTTTGAGTTCATAAGCACATCAAAGAAAACATATAAAATTTAACGGAAGCCATCATGAGTTGATTGATCGTTATGGAATATCCGTTTCACAGAGGATAGCGGTATGTTCCAAACTACAGTCCCGTCCCATTTTCCCGAATGTCTCCCGGGTTCGTACTAGCATGAGCAACACAAAGGAAGCAACATACGGAACAGGATCTGTTTATATCCTTCCGGAGTACCTGAGACCCCCCTAGTTTTTGATTAGGTTCTTTTTGCTCAGTTTTAAGTTTTCTATGTTGTGTTTTGTCACGAACATTTATATGTTAGATATACTGATCCCAGGTTTTGTGTACTATTGTTCGTCTGTTAGTCTATTCAATTTTGAATTTTATTTAGCATTTGTACCTTTTTTTATTCGAGCGACATTGTTGAGTCTTTTATAGACGAAACGTGCGTCTAGTGTTCAAAATTGAAATCCTGATATCTATGATGTGTTGACGTATACAGATCATATCATCTAATGTTATCAGATTGCAATTAATCTCTAATTTGCTACACCGTAAGATCAATGCACCACACAATACTGGTTATTATGAATATTTGAAAAAATACAAACAAATGAATAATAAATTTTTTTCTTATCGAAGAACATCAATTCACAAAAACTATTAGAAACATTTAAGACCTCTTCAAACTTTTAAATTTTAAAGTTACTGAATTAAAGATAATAGAAAGAAAAAGATGTGGTATGAATGCCAACCAAGTCACAATTATTAAAAAGTAAACCAATATAGGCCAAAGTACGGCCTTCAACGCAGAGCCTTAGCTCACCCCAAACTGCAAGCTATAAAAGGCCCCAAAAAGCTTTCAACCATTCAAACAGGAACGCCAACGGTCTAATCTATATATATGAACCAAGTCAACAAACTACAACCACTGAAACACAGGTTACTCGGAATAATCTACGGATAATGGATAAGCAGCAACCATATGCTCGTAACCTTTTATCAATAAGTCTTATAAAAGAGGGGCGAAAGATACCAGACTCTTAAATCGAAAATAAACTGACAACGCCATGGCTAAAAACGAAAAAGACAAATATAATTGTAAGGAACCGAGAAAAATTTGAATGACAATTCCTAAATTTGTTTTGTTTTATGAATAATGTTACCATAAAATGTTGAGAAGGATAACTGTTTTGGTAAAAACTATGAGGATGAATCCGGATTGCTTTGAGAAAATTTAGCGTCTAAATATCCGAAGAAACTGTTGAAATTATCTATCAAGATGTGTTCCGTTTAACTAAGTCGTTTGCCATAAGAAAACATGTTACTCCATGCATTAACGATAACACTTAATTACCTATTCTATGTTACAATAATTCAAATCGCACACGGACATAGCTTGACAAATTAGGCACGTTTTATTTTTATGTTTGCTTTTTAATGCTCAAAAACTTTGATGTTAGTTTCGTCTCCATAATATTTTACTACGAGTGCCAAGTTCTTGATAATGTAATAACTCATGGCCTAGGTATGACCTTGGACTGTCCCTTTGGTATCTTTTGACCTTCTTTTATGGTTATGTTCAACGTGGTCAACGAAAGACCTTAAAATTGTTAAAAAAGAGAAGTAAGAATTGTCTAAAGAAAAGACCAACATAAATCGTAATATCGTAAAAAAACAACCCAACAGAAACAACTTCTTCTCAAATACACGAGTCATTTTAATCAAACATGTAATGCACAAATGATACTTAGTTTAACATCATACTCAATAGAAATTGTAGTTAAGTCTATCAAAACGAACCTACATAGTTATCAAAGGTACCAGGATTATAATTTAGTACATAAAGGCAACAGTAGTATACCGCTGTTCAAACTCATAAATCCATGGACAAAAAACAAAATCGGGATAACAAACTAAAATTGAGGGAACACATTAAATATAAGAGGAGAACAACGACACAACACTACAATTATTACACCAGACGCGCGTTTCGCATCTACATAAGACTCATCAATGACGCTCATATCAAAATATTTATAAAACCAAAAAAAGTACAAAGTTGAAGAGCATTGAGGATCCAAAATTCCAACACTCCTTGTCCACACAGATATGTGTCCATATTTGCATACCCTGAAAAATATTGGATTATCTATTTTGACCAACTCCATTCTTAGAAGCAGGTTCTGTCTTGTTATTTAACATGGTACTGAATTTGGAGCTAATGGTATATCTTTTCTGATAATCGAAATCACTATATGTTTTAAGTTTGAACTTTATGCTTTTGTTTTTAGATATAGTTGTTTCAAAAAATTAAAATGTTTGTCTAAAAATCTACTGTAAAAATTAAGGTTTAACTGTAAAAAGTTCTAGTGGAATGAAAAAAATGGTTTTCTTCTTTTAATTGGAAATCAATTTGTTATTATCCGAGTAATATACCTGTTCCAAGTCAGGAATATGACAGTTGTTATAATCCGTTTGATGTGTTTGAGCTTTTGATTTTCTAATTTGATTACGGAAAGTCCGTATCGAATTTTCCTCGGAGTTCAGTAGATTTTGTATTTTACTTTTTATACATAAGAAGCAACCATATGGTATAAATTTTGTTTCAACTATTATTCCATCCGTGTTTCCTAATTCTGTTTAAAACATACCTTGATAATCATATATACGCATATAAACATTTGTAAAGGTTCCGCGGAACCCAGTGTCTCGCCTACTTTTGCTGTTAATCACACACTCAACAAAAATGATGAAAAAAATCAATCGAAATATTCCTCCCGATCGTATCTTTTGATAGTCAGAAGCTTCTGTCCAAGTTTGATAAAAATCCAGAATAGTTTAAGAATCTTAAAAATGTTTTAAAAACTTCAACTGTATGTAATATTAACTGGAAGAAAAATTAAGTCCATTTATAAGTAATATACGGGAAAAATGGATTTTGTTTTATCAAATTTACTTCTGGATACTATCTTATGATTAGAAAAATGCTTCTGTCCAAGTTTGGTACAAATCCAGGATAGTTTATGGAAGTTATCAAAATTTGAAAACTTTCACCACAAAGGGAATGTAATGTTTCTTGGCAGAAAAATTAAGTCCATTTATAAGTAAAATACAGAACAATTTGGATTTTAATTTTACAAAATTTACTTCTGGATCTTATAAACATAAACAAGTTTCTGTCCAAGTTTGGTAGAAATCCAGGATAGTTCAAGAAAGTTATTAAAATTTCAAAAACAGAGTGAATATTTGTGGACGCCGCCGACGACACCGACGACGACGACGCCGACACTGACGGAATGTAGGATCGCTTTGTCTCGCTTTATCGACTAAAGTCGAAGGCTCGACAAAACGATAATATTAAAAATAAAAAAGTGAGAATACGATACCATTCCCTCTTTTATTTCATTAGGTATGTTGAGGGTGGATTAAACATATATAAATAAACTCATCATAGAAACCAGGATTGAAATTTTGTATATGAGCCATACGCGCGTTTCGTCTACAAAACACTCATCAGTGACGCTCGAACTTAAAAAGGTCAAAAGGCAAAATAAAGTATGAAGTTAAAGATCCTTGAGGACCAAAAATTTCTTACAGTTTTGTCAAATACAGCTATCTAATCGTGAGGTAGAAAAGCATTCGTATTTCAAACATTCAAAGTTTTGTGAACATTTAATTTATAGGGATGACCATATCAATGATAATAAATGTCAATACAGAAGTGTTTACTACTGGGCTGGTGTTACCCTCGGTGAATAAAACCTCAACAAGAAGTAGCATCGACCCAGTGAATGTAAATATGAAGATAGAACAATCTCATATACCAGGATTGAAATTTGTATTAGCGCCATACGCGCGTTTTGTCTACAAAAGACTCATCAGTGACGCTTGAAAAAAAAATGTTAAAAAGGCCGAATAAAGTATGAAGTTAAAGAGCATTGATGACCAGAAATTCCTAAAAGTTTTTGCCAAATAGCCAAGGTAATCGATAAGCCTTAGTATTTCAAAAATTCAAAGGTTAAATTCAAAGTTTAAATAATCTGTTAAAATCAATTGATGTTGACTTCAACTTATCGATAAGTCACAAAGAACAATAGCAACTAAAGGTTCTGAACTCTAAGAGAAGACACGTTGATACTTGTATATCACTGTTCAATTTTTACAACAAATCATGCATTATTTTAATGTTTGTCATGTTAACTTGACCTTTTATGACATATATATTATACTGATTGAGGTCTCTTACTCAAAAGTTAATGGTTACTGATGTTGCATGGTATATGATATAACTTTCTGGAATTTTAGCACATTATAGACCATTATTATTTATTGAGACATCTTATGTGTTCCCTGTGGAAGTTTTCATATAAAGTGGTCAAAATAGTTTAACTTGAGTGTATGTTTTGAAGCATAAACTTTTGTTTTGCAATTTTGTTTAGGAATTTTTGGTCCTCAATGCTCTGCAACTTCACACTTTATTTGAACTTTTGAACATTTTTTATTGGAGTTTCACTGATGAGTCTTTTGTAGACGAAACGCGCGTCTGGCGCAAATATAAAATTTGAATCCTGGTGTCTATGATGAGTTTATTTGCAGTATTATTTGATTTTGCATCTTCCCAACTGAATAATACGGTTCACATTTTACAAAAACTGTGTAGATCACTTTAGAATGGTGAAATGCCCCGGAACAATCATTATGAGACAATATGTTGTATACCATCATGACCGACATCTGACTTTTTACCTTTAGTTCAGATTACTGATTGTTTACATACTAGATGTTCTGGTCAGTGTTTTGTTATATTTCGATGTATACGTGTGCTGTTTGGATGCATCAACATAAGAAATGGTTTTATGTATATGAGTTGGAGGTTTGGCTAACCATAAAACAGGGTTCAATCCACTATTTTTCTAAAAATGTCCTGTACCAAGTCAGAAATGTAGCAGTTGTTATCGAATAGTCCGTTTTTATGTTTGTTAGTGTTGTTTATGTTGCATTTCAGTGTCAGTTGTTTTGCTGTTTTCTCCGTATAAAGTTGATGTGTTCTCTTCGGTTTTAGTTTGTAACCTTGATTTGTTTCCGCTTAAACGATTTATGCATATTGAACAGCGGTATAATATACTGTTGCTTTTTTTGAAGCCCATCCTGTTCGACTTTTAGACATTTAAGAGAAATGCCATAATAATTAATTAGTACGTGACTAAGTTCATATAACTGTTGATGGCTTTGGTTTTTATTTCTGTCTCATACAGTCGTGCGTGTCCATAATTGGACATGTGTTTTAGTTGACTAATGCAATACTAGTTTCCTTGTGAGGAAATGAAACTTATTTTTACATATCTAATCGTTTCCCTAGTTTCGTTTGAACTAAACAATAGACATCAAATAGATTGTGGCAATTTATCAAAATTTCAGCTTTATTTTTCTACAAGTTATTTGCTATGAGATATCATTTTCTGTTTGTTGAAAGTCTGACTGAAATCGAAAAATTTAAATCAATTTCTTTATTTTTTAATTTTGTAAGTGATATTCAAAGAAACAAATAAAGGAGTTTGCAGATTTAATTAAATTTAGGTGAATTTTAGAGACTAATAAAAGGGTAATGGCTATTACATTCCCTTAGTAATAAAACTTAACTGAATAAACCAAATTTCAAGAAATGTACGAGTATCACTTTCATTGAAAATTAAATATAGCAGGATCCAATACAAATACAAGTTTTTGTCTCACTAAAAAGATTCGAAACGAAAAAGTAGATTAAATTACATATAATTTGATCTTATTATATATTTTATTCAATGTATTCATGTAAATTATATTTGAGAATTGAAATCAAACAAAATAAGTTTCTAGAATTGGTTTCACAAAAAAACTTACGACTAAGATTGTTTGTAATTATACTGAATTGCTCTTGAATTACGATCAATCTTAGTCGTTCGTTTTTTTGTGAAATGAGTTCTTGGATAAAACATTTTTCTTTGATTTACATTGTAGATATAGGAAGATGTGGTGTGAGTGCCAAAGAGACAACTTTCCATCCAAAAACAATTTATAAATGTAAACCATTATAGGTCAATGTAAGGCCTTCAACACGAAGCCTGGGCTCGCACCGAACTTTAAATTAGTGTCTTTGTTTTACAGGTATAAGAATTTTTTGTTCAATTTAGCAAACTAATTTGTTCAATTTAGTGCGAATATATTTTCAATGTGAAATAATTAGTGACGCACAATGATTTTATGTCAAAGAAATGTTATTAGGCTGAGGTGCGATTGGGACGCTGAAGTGCGATGGTCTCGCTAAAGTGCGATGGTCCGGCTATTTAACGCATGATTGTTAGTTTAAAAGCTACAGACGTGCAATTATCACGAGAAGTAGATTTTTATATTAAGATAAAATGGAACATGGAAATGGGGAATGTTTCAAAGAGACAACAACCCGACAAAAGAGCAGACAACAGCCGAAAGTAACCAATGGTTCGTCAATACAACGAGAAACTCCCGCATTTTTTATGGTTTATGGCTGTCCGTAATAAAGTTGCACACTAAATAAGATATCATCCTCTGTTATTGTCTATTACAGTGGAAATAGTTCTACATTAGCATTTTATCCATACGTTGTTACTCTCATGAGGAACTCATGTATCGTAATAGTATAATGAAGACAGTCTGTCTGTGTATCTTTGGAGAGTTTCACGCCAAATTGTACGTAAAACAGAACCTTTTGTAGATTTCGAAAAAAAAAACCACTGCAGAAGATAAAATTTCCCCTATACGGTATTCCAATCCTTCCAATTTTCCGTAGTTTTAAAGTTTAAAAGCCCCTTAAAACTTAAAACCTGGAAAACTGCTTCTAACATATAAACTGACATCTATATCAACACGAAAAGCACAGCAAATGTAGTTTGTGTGGACAACAAGATAGCGTCACAATGACCCATCGCACTTCAGTGTGATCAAAAACACACTTCAGCGTCAAACCATCGCACCTCAGCGTGAGCATCGCGGTTCAGAGTCCTACATATATATGTTTAAAAAGATTCATTGTAATTCAGAATTAAGTAAAATATTTTAAACAATACATTTATATGTGTTGAATGGTATTTAAATATGTTCGTTGGTGTTAATCGGTGTTCGATGATGCTTGGAAAGGATAAACTTCTGTTATGTTTTGCATATACCTTGCAAAAAAATGTCAAAGTTCTGTTACATTAACCGAAGGATAGCTTTGTA
This sequence comes from Mytilus edulis, assembly GCA_019925275.1. NCBI lineage: Eukaryota > Metazoa > Mollusca > Bivalvia > Mytilida > Mytilidae > Mytilus > Mytilus edulis. The sequence continues at coordinate 74,736,463 of CM034350.1, read as the reverse complement.
CTATGTCTTAAACTACTATGTGGCATAGTAAATGTTCAGCACAACGTTTTCTCATCTTTTGCTGCAATGAGTCACTGGTCGATTAACAATAGCCTTTATAAACCTTCACAAGCATGACATCGATAATACTTTCTATCAAGTGATCTGGTGAACTGTTTCCTTATTAGAAAATTAAAATATTTTTTGATTATCCGTTTTTTACATGCAAAAGTACAATGTCTTATGATTAAAATGATTTATTGGACCGTAAAATTTGAATTAAACTGGAGTCGAGCACCTGATTAGTCATCGTCTTTGCTGATCCGGTACCCACATCTCAACCCTGGGCAGATTGAGACAGAATTTGTGACTACAACGTTGTGTCATGTAGCGACAGATTGAAGTCACGCCCACTTCGACTGTTTCAAATTTTACATGTTGTTTAGTTAATACTTGGAATGTGTAATATGTATATGTCAAGGGTTTACAAATGTCGCGAAGCAGAAACCGTAAATATACGTTGCGATTCCAACATTTGCACGATAAAACGTTCTAAATTACACCAATTAGTTAATAGAGATCTTTAAACATGTCACTTCATATCTTCCTATATCTTTTTTTTTTTTTAAGTTTTTATTTACATTTCCTACATTCACAAGTGAAAATCTTGACGGCGCTTTTTAATTAGATGCATCCAGTTAAAAATGCAACCAATTAACATTATTAACGCGTGAATCAGAAACTATGACTTAATATGTCAAGGGTGACGATGAGGGGACTGGATCAAAACTTTTCGATAGGGAAATTGAAATAGATAAGTCGTGTGATATTGTGCTTGACAACATTTAGAAGCTCGTCTGGCAGCACCAAAATCGACCTTTCTGTAATTTCATTCGATAACTATCATTCGACGGAACGCTTTTTCCAATATAATATTTTTTATACATGCCCAAATAAAAAGATTTTATTACATTTTGAAGGTAAGAAATAATTAACCGAGGTATCTTTTTTTTAATCGACAATTTGTTTAATCGATCATTGAAATAGTCATCTCGATGAATTTCTTCGTACATTTTCAAAAAATAAGTTAGATTTGCCTAAATCGCTGATTGCTTTCCCAAAACGGTATAACTGAATTTTGAGACTTTGATTAGACTGTTTCAATTTAAATTTCCCGACACTGGGGGATCAAACTACTAAATGCCAAATTTTTAACAAATTCCCCAAAAAAGTGCCCCCTTTATTTACAATGATTATATTAATACACAGTTGTTATTTGGTATACAGAATTTGACAAAACAGAACCGATTTTCAAGCAGGCCGCAAATGTTTTGAAAAAACAGTCCGTTTCTCGTTCGTTTACATATTTTCTTTCTTTATTTTTTTTAAAGAAAATTAGTTCCGATTTGGTTTAACCTTGCGAAAAGTTATCTTGATTCTGTAGTCTCTTTTTAGTAATTGCTATTATCAGTTACATTAAATACATACTCCTAAATTTAGAGCCATAAATGGAGTTTCATTTAAAAACATGGCAAACGCATGTAGTACGACTTGATCGTTTTCAAATGACCAGAAACGACAATCCCATGCTATTCAGCTTTTGATACAACGAACGGGAAAATAATTTCCTCATTTAATTAACAACAGGCAGACAGGAAATCATAATTGAATATTTTACCATTTATTTCAGAACGCTATCTGCTTAGTTCAATATTTGTTGGGCAGTTTATCAGGTGAGTGTATTTTATTGGGGTTGGACTGCTTTTTGCATGTTTGATCAATGTAAATGTTATCAATTTTCCAGATATATCAAAAGCCAACGAGACATTGCAAATTGCAAATGCCATGATGTGTTTTGTCGACCAACTGAGCCTCTATTTAGTATAATTTCTAAAGATAAAAAATGGTTAGTAGTTTCTTTCTCTTGTACTGTTCCTATACTATTGTACAATGAATTATGAAAATATTCATTTATGCTCGTTTTTCCTCTTCTTAAGATTACCAAAAAATTCGGTCTTGTTTTGGAACAATGCGTGTTTTGATATACATACATGTCATAAAGTCATGCGTGCAAATTTGCCAGACAGGTCTTTGCAAATTTGACAATCGATGCCAGTGTAGTAAAACGAAAGATGGATTTGAAGATGTGGATTGTTCATGGACAAACCTAACAAGAATCCCTAATTTACCTGAGTCGAACGAAATTCTAAACGTATCCCACAATTTTATTGACTCCATTGGCAAAGAATTATTAAAAGCTGCAAACCATCTCTTAGTATTAGATTTATCGTTTAATAAATTATCATCATTTAACGTTACCACATTTACCGGCCTCATAAAATTGCGTTACCTCTCTCTTGATAATAATACACTGAAGTACGACGATCACATTTTTCCAGAGGGAATATTTAGACCATTAAAATCACTTTTACATTTAAGTTTGAAATATAACAATTTTTATTTGTTGTTTCCTGAAACATTTCCGGATAAAACAATTTCAGATTTATCTAATCTGGAAACACTAGAACTAGACGCTACAAGCAATATTTTCGGGAAAGGATTCAATAAGCTTCTGAAATTGAAATCATTTGTACTAGGGAATGGTTTTCGGTTTTCGATTTCAAATACATCATTCAGATATACTAGAAATCTGAAAAAAAATTCTTCTACATGGAATTGACGAACTCTCATTTACGAAAGGAGCATTCCGAAAATTAAGATACCTCAAGCACCTTGAAATATCTTTCGATTCAAAAACTAGTGGTTTTACGTCGCCAGTAGAGAATATCGCTCAATCGAAACTTTAAAACTTGGCCAGTCATCATTTTTTTTACAAATATTTCCATTGTATATTCTTGATAAAGAACTGTATAATACCAACATCACTGAAATATACATTACAGACAACGCGGGAAAAAGGGGATATTTTCCACTAGATGGTACTCCGCCACCAACTCTTAAAATTTTGGATATATCAAACAACGATCTCACTCACTTTATGATTCATATGGAATTCATTACTCGACTTATTTTAATGCAAAATTTACTTGGTGTATATTTATCGAATGATACTTATTTTAAAAAGAAACATTTTTTTTGATACGAGTATGGTTGAATTTATTGATATATCTCAAAATGATATAAAAGAACTTTCACCATCCATATTTAAATCTCAACCAAATTTACAACATATTGATCTAAGTAACAATAAAATACAAGACATCACATTTACAATTGTCGAATTTGAAAAAACTTGATTTTCTGAATCTCTGGAATAATAAAATCCAGTTTTTTAACGAAAGCCTTATGCATACTTTTAACACTTAAGTGGTAAACAAACAGCTTACTATCGATCTATCCAAAAATCTTTTGCAATGTAAATGCAAGACAATTCCATTTTTACGATGGATGATCGAAAGCAATGTCTTATTTGTTGACCTTCAAGAGTACAGCTGTACTTTACCGGATGGTAGCGTAATTATCATGAATCCGTTCGAATACAAAATCCTTGTGCTAGAAAAAACTTGCAAATCGTACCTAGGCCTGATAATAGGTGTATCATTGGCACTCTTAGTTGTTATCATGACTGTTATAACAAGTTTAGTGTATCGATACCGGTGGAAAATACGATACATGTATTATATGACAAAAGGAAAGTACAGCTATCAGAAAATATCGCCCGATGATGACGATGGAGAATATTCGTATGATGCATTTATATCATACTCCGATGATGATAGAAGCTTTGTCCTTAAAGACTGCATTGAAAAACTTGAAAAAGAAGAAAACTTCAGGCTATGCATACAACAACGTGAGTTTATGCCTGGACAATACATCACAGTGAACATAACAAATTGCATCCACACAAGTAGAACAACAGTCTGTTTGATAACAAGAAAATTTCTCGAGTCATATTACTACATGTTCGAATTCAACATGGCACGTATGGAGAGTATTTATTCACGAAATGGAAAGACTATTTTATTCCTTGTATTTTATGAACAAATTCTGCCAAAGGAACTTCCACTTGTCATGCTAGAACTAGTCCAGAAAGAGTCTTACATTGAATACCCCAATGACGAACAAGGAAATGTTGTATTCTGGGAGAAAATAAAAGAAACGTTAAGAACAAATGTTTGGGCATGAGTATTTATGTTAAACGATAATAAAAAAGTTTAAAGTTTTGAGATATATATAAAACTTAGCATCTGTAATCTAATGTTGAATGATAGTCCTTGGTGGTTTTTTCAACTCCACAAACTCATCTGACTGTATAAAAGAAATGTAGACAAAAGCTGCATTATGTAAACTATTGCTTCTAATAAAAAAGAATTCACCCAATATCTCGTGAACATTTGTTGTCCCGTTCAAAGTTAAGGACACTTTATCCTTTTTTTATTTGTAATTGTTTTTATAAAAATAAAGTATTGTCATTTTTTAGTTTTATTGTACTTATATAATACTAGTTGTATATAATTACAAGACAACACAGCCAATGTCAAATTCACCAAGTGAAAACCAGATTATTACAAACACGAAATTACTTAATATGAATTCAACCAGTGCTTTGACTTCAGTCTGCTCACTTACCAATGTTCCATTTACAAGAATCAAAGTTAATTATACCTGGTCCCTGAAGGTATAATCAACTCAGTTGTCAGTACTTTTAAAGTTTACGTGTGCATGTATAACAAATTTCGTTGTAGAAGGGTCTAAAAACAGCACAAATAAACATTTTCCAAAAGACCAAAAAAGTGAAAAAGTATATTTAAACAAAACGCATTTGACTAACAGGTCGAACAACTGATGTTCTTTAACCCTGCTGACTGCCATTGGCGATTGCCAAATAAAATTAATCACAAGATGTAACAAAATGGATCTTAATATAAATTTAATACTAAACAGAAAAATAATTAACTTGTGGCCACGATGTTATGCCACAAACATACGGTGTCAATATCTTTTTAGTACACCAGATCCGGATTTCGACAATAAATGTCTCTTCAGTGACTTTAGGGATCGAAACGGTATTTGGAAGGCCATATAAAAAGTACCCTCATTTTTAGATAAACTCTTGAATTTTAAGAGTCAGTATAGGATGAACGGATCATATAAACCGGAGGGAAAATATGCTACAAGCCCAAACGAAAAAATATAAACGAGTCTAAATTGAAAACTACGTTCAAACCTATGATTGCGTTGGATAAAAACCGCAATAGAAGTTTTTTTTAACCTGCCGAGCTAAGTGTGTCTGCCAAGCAAAGTAAAAACGAAGGATTATTATCACATAAGTATGCAAAGAATGTTATTTACTACTTTCAACCAAACTAGCAATGATGCAGTCTTTCATAAGGAGGAACCAAAACCACAAAAGTGAACATAGCCCGATGCTTCTAAATTGTTATATTTTTTATTTCGGAACTATGCTTCATACTATACTATTGGTAGGTGAAATGAAGTGTAAAATAAGATTAAAAAAAACCAGTAAGTGATTGAAAAATAACGAAAAGATATTGACAGGATTAATAAACTGTAAGGTATAATGGAAGTCCATAAAAAATGACAAAATAAAACAGAATAAAATTGAGAATGGAAATGGGGAATGTGTCAAAGAGACAACAACCCGACCAAATAAAAAACAACAGCAGAGGGTCACCAACAGGTCTTCAATGTAGCGAGAAATTCCCGCACCCGGAGGCGTCCTTCAGCTGGCCCCTAAACAAATATATACTAGTCCAGTGATAAAGAACGCCATACTAATTTCCAAATTGTACACAAGAAACTAAAATTAAAATAATACAAGACTAACAAAGGCCAGAGGCTCCTGACTTGGGACAGGCGCAAAAATGCGGCGGGGTTAAACATGTTTGTGAGATCTCAACCCTCCCCCTATACCTCTAACCAATGTAGAAAAGTAAACGCATAACAATACGCACATTAAAATTCAGTTCAAGAGAAGTCCGAGTCTGATGTCAGAAGATGTAACCAAAGAAAATAAACAAAATGACAATAATACATAAATTACAACAGACTACTAGCAGTATAGCATGTTTTGAAAATATAGAATAATGACAGGATACTATTACATTAAGACAAGTACTAGTAGTTTACCGATGTTCAAATCTCATGTATTATGACTTAACATTTTACATGTCCTGTATATTGTAATGGATTAAGAATAAAATTGAGAATGGAAATGGGGAATGTGTCAAAGAGACAACAACCCGCCCAAATAAAAAACAACAGCAGAGGGTCACCAACAGGTCTTCAATGTAGCGAGAAATACCCGCACCCGGAGGCGTCCTTCAGCTGGTCCCTAAACAAATATATACTAGTCCAGTGATAATGAACACCATACTAATTTCCAAATTGTACACAAGAAACTAAAATAAAATAATACAAGACTAACAAAGGCCAGAGGCTCCTGACTTGGGACAGGCGCAAAAATGCGGCGGGGTTAAACATGTTTGTGAGATCTCAACCCTCCCCCTATACCTCTAACCAATGTAGTAAAGTAAACGCATAACAATACGCACATTAAAATTCAGTTCAAGAGAAATCCGAGTCTGATGTCAGAAGATGTAACCAAAGAAAATAAACAAAATGACAATAATACATAAATAACAACAGACTACTAGCAGTTAACTGACATGCCAGCTCCAGACTTCAATTAAACTGACTGAAAGATTATGATTTCATCATATGAACATCAGGCACAATCCTTCCCGTTAGGGGTTTAGTATCATACCATCATAACATATATGAGAAGAACATAACCCGTGTCAGACTATGGGTGCAATCAACAGTTTTTTTCTATGACGTCATATTTTGAGGGACCATGTATAAGTGACCCTTAATGGTTATTATGTTAATAAAGATACTTATATAAAACTAGTTTATGATGAAATAAAACCACATTGCACTTTTAATATGGTAAAAACGTTTTATCCAGAGAAAATTGAAGAAACATTGCTTAATCTAAACATGAAAAACTGGAATCATGTCATGTGCATACACATGAAGATATGATACGGGCACATTTTACATAATCAAAACTGTATGAATTTTATAGATTTTCACCTGGTCTTTAAGAAAATTCATGCTTCATGGTACTTTCGCGTAATCCAAAAAGAGCCATATTGGCTCCAAATAAGTTTTCAATTTTCATTGCCACAAAAACAGGATATCTACAGTGTTGTCTCCCCTCAAAACATGTATATTTTATATATTTTTCAAAATTATCTTAATCATTCAACCTGTTTCAATTGAAGCTAGTTAACTTATTTTAACAATCAAATACAAAAAAAACATGATACTTGTTCACCAATTATGTTGATAAAAAGAAACTTCCCTTCATAGCTAATTTTAGTCGAGGAATAACCCCTTTTTTATACGAAATTGTTTATAGCAGCCTATATCAAAGAATGGAAACCACTGTCACATTCCTTATCTTATAGATGCTTTTTCGAAGAATAAAAGGGTTAAAACTAATTTTACAGCTACCTAAACATCCCACCAACTTGTATGATATTTTTTGTTGTTCCAGTTTATTGACAAAACTGGCTGAGCACCCTAGAGACATAATTGGTTAATGTTACAATTATAAGAATCCTGAAGTTAATACTGTATAAACAAAACATACACCACAGACATATACCAGAACTAATTAAAAAAACTCAAACAAATATACAAATTAATCTGACAAAGTCACAAACAGAAAAGTTGTAGTCGTTGATAGAATGTACACTATATAAAACATTATGTCATACTGGTAAACACTTTTACAATATAAACGAATTAAGAAAAATATAATAAAAAGAATACCATGAGACAAATAAAGGGAAAACTAAAAAGGAAATTAAAAAGAGACTGACAAGTTGAAACATGTGTAAGCTGATACAATGAGCGTTTGAGCAAGCATATTAAAAACAATACGAAGCAAACATAAAATAATAAATTAAGAATCAAATGCATTTAAAATGTATTTAAAACAGAAAATAATATTGTTAAACAATGTACAGATACAGTACAGCGAATTTCTACTGAAAGCACATAAATTTTAAACGAACTGAAAATTTCAACAATCGTATACAACGGTAGCTGACCCACAATATTGCTCCAGGCTGTGATCCGGCGATTTCTACGGATAATTCTTATCCGAATAATAATTCATAAATGCGACCATCCGAATTGGAGATGTCAAGCGCTTATTCCAATGCATAGTAATCCGACTAATTCAGGAGTTATATTCCGACTCACTATCGATTGCGACATCGACGAGATTACCCTGACCAATATAGGGTACATAATCATTCGAATCAAATGAATCGCAGCAAATGTATGGTGCATCTATAGGTTTAATGTGCTGGAACAAATAAAACTCTAAGACAATATAAGTAAAATCACAAAAATACTGAACTGAGGACAATCTAATCGGAAAGTCTATAATGACATGGCAAAATCAAATAACAAAACACATCAAAAACGAATGGATAAGAACTGTCATATTCCTGACTTGGTACAGAATTTGAACAACAATAAAAACTGAAAATTCGGAAAGATTGTGCCAATATAGGTTACCATTACAAATAAAAAAGAAGAACGTATGATTTGCAGATTGCAACTCTTTATGTCTCGCATTTTGATGGAATAATACAAATGATGAAACTGCAATGGTAATATTTTAAAATATTAGCTATGCAAATAATTCAAAGTCAGGGCCATATAACCTCCATGAAAATGGGAGATGCCAATGCTTATACAACTGCATACCAAATTCCATTGACCTATCATAAGTGTCTCTCTTAAAACAAACCTTAACACAAACTTTAATTTGTAAAATATGTTAAAGTTTCAAAGATGTTAATACAACTGCGTACTAGATATCATTGACTAAACAAAAGCCGTTCATATATAACTGATGTTAAGACAAACATTAGTTATACTATGCGGTACGGGCTTTGTTCATTGTTGAAGGTCGTACGGTGACCGGTAGCTGTTAGTTTCTGTGTCATTTGGTCTGTTGTGGAGAGCTGTCTCATTGGAAATCATACCACATCTTCTATTTTATATTTACATGTAAATAATGCGTAACATTGCAAGTCAATGAACCATGACAGAAAAAGGGGGAGTTAATTGGTCTCCATGTGTTGTTTTTCAGGTCTCAAGTTCACATGGTGTTAAGTCGAACTAGGTTTATTTCATTATCATTTTTAACAATATGTAGGATGAATGTTAACTAATCAAAGATCATTGGATAAAAATTGTACACGTTACTTTAAGTAACAAGATTTAATTGTGAACCCACTCATTTATGTGTCGAAATTAAAAAATTACTGTCAGGGCAAATAAAAGCAGCAGTAGTATAATAGTGTTCAAAAGCCATAAAAAAGATTGAGAAAAACAAAGAACAACAGAAATACTGAAGTGCAACAAAAACAAACGTCAACATAAATTTGAATTCCTAAACTTTCTAATATCTTCAGTCTGACAAGTCCCTTGTCATTTCGAATTGGGAAAGTATTTGAAAGTATTTAGATTATCATTTACAAACAGTAAGTTCTTGGTGCCAATTCAAACTCCAAAACGTCCATCACCATGGAATTAAGTTTAACATATAACCCTAAAAGATAAAAAAAAAAATAATTTAAAAATGCACAACTCTCACAAGTTATTCAAACCAATCATGCACAAATGATACTAGGATGAACACCATACTCAATATACAATGTAGTACACAATTCTATTCTTCAGTCGATATTGTTTTGTTGAATGATGCTAGAGTATATAGCCAAAAGTTTATTTGTTTAGATAATTTGTCATAAAATATATCAACTGAGTCAAAAAAACAATATGAATAAATGATGATAAAAGATCTGCTGGGTACTGAAATAATAGTACCATTGTTTGAAAAATTAAAATGTGTGTAGAGGAAAAGTCTCTGAGCATTTTGACTGAACAGGTACGTAACAATTATGATAAAGCTGTCGGGAAAAGTTTATAAAAAAAAAATTAAAATATCTTTATTTTGAGTGTATTTGAGATGTAAAAAGTAAAATCACAAAAATACTGAACTCCGAGGAAATTTCAAAACAACATTTACCTAATCAAATGGCAAAATCAAATGATAAAACACATCAAACGAATTGACAATAACTGTCATATTCCTGACTATGAACTGGCATTTTCAAATGTAAAAAATAGTGCATTGGACCTGTAAGCTATTACAAATATTGAGTTTTTATACATAATATACAACCATCCTTATTGGTGTATATCTCGTTTTTGCTGTTGGTCCATCTTATCTGTTTGAATAATCAGATTAATCAATAACTTTAATAACATTAGAAAAACGAATTTAACTAAACCTCCTCATACGCATTTTTACAATAAATGTCTCTTCCTTGTTACTTGAGGCCCTAACATTTAAAAATCTTACACTTATTAAAAATTAAAGGCCCTTGAGCGAATACTTATATTCGACATGTGGATGTGGGGGGGGGGGGGGCGGGTGAAGACAACACGGTCACTGTTCAATTTTAAGTAAAAATTATATATAATTTTTATGTGTATGTTAACTATACTGATTATTAGAAATATGTTATACTTATTGAGGTCTCTAATTTAATAGTATATATATGGTAGCTGTTGCTAAAGTTCATATGATATAAAAACTTTTAATAGAAGACAGCTTATGTGTTAACTGGTAAGTTTTGATTATGTTAGTTTAGTCGAGTCTAGGGAGATTTGTTTTCGTTTTGCATTTTGCATCTTGTTTTCTTCCAGACTGTATACAAATATTCATAATAAAATTTGAAACGCTTGAAAAATAATTTGCCTCAGAACAATCACTATGAGGCAATATGATATTGACCATCATGACCTATCTTTCACTTATTATCTCACGTAAAAAAAAAACCACTTTTATTTATGTTTCATGATCAGTGATATATTATCTTTTAGCATAGACCTTTTTTTGGGAAGTAGGTGCATCAACATAAGTCATTGTTTTAATTCCGTTATGACCAATAACCTCAGCACCAACATATAACCTTAATCGTTGAAATAAAGTTCTTTTTTTAACTGAATTATCTGTAGACATAGACTCCTTGGCGTGGAGGATTAACACCACTACAATACAAGTCCAGAACTTATGCCTTTGACGGAAACGTATGATATTTTGTTTAAAAACGTATATTTTAACAAAACGCATTTGACTAACAGGTTGAACAACGGATGTTCTTAAACCCTGCTGACTGTCATTGGCGATTGCCAAATAAATTGATCACCAAATGTATCAATATGGATCTGAATATTAGTTTAATACCAAACAGAAAACAATAATGTTGCGGAAAAGATGGTATACCACAAACATGAGGTTTCAAAATTTGGTCACCATATCCGGATTTCGACAATCAATATCTCTTCATTGATGTTAGGGATCATATTTGAAGACCATATGATTTACCTCAACTAAGAATACACTCTTGAATTTTAAAAAGTCGAAATAGGATGAACGGATCATATGTATTAACTCGAAAGAAAATATAACACAAACACAAACGAAAAAATATAAATAAGTATAAATTGAAAACAACGTTCAAACCTATGATTGCGTTGGATAAAAACCGCAATTTTTACACGTGTGCATGTAAAACAAGTTTATTGGTAAAGGGGTCTAGCGAATTTGACTAACAGGTCGAACAACGCATGTTCTTTAACCCTGCTGACTGCCAATGGCGATTGCCATATAGATATATAAGTCTTATGATTTGCACCTAGGTACTATTATAATATGGTAATGTACGAATATGATGTTATAAAATCGTGTTGACAAATGCATATATATATATTATCGCTATATATAAATGTATAAATACAATCATTACTTAATTGACAGTTGATATTACTTACAGCAAATACAGTGAGTTGGTAGGTAAAGGTTAAATATTTTGTTAGCTTGCTTGCTGGCTGAACCACGAAGTTAATAAAAGTTAGGTTTACTACCCTCCCCCAAGAGTATACTAGTCCTACAGATAACCAATATATATGTCTGTAGGAAAAGGCTACTCCGAAAGAAGGGTAGTATAGTTAACCTTATAATAACTTCACGGTTCAGCTAACAAGCAAGCTAGACAAAAAATATTACCTTCACCTGCACACTCAATGATGTAACCGTAAAGTCAATTTATACCTTATTCGATTTATTGACACTTAGGTGAAATATCAGTAGCTTAAGTATGGCATACTATACATAATTAGTCGATCTTATTCCTTCTTTATTCAGCCATTATTGCAACAAATTTGACATGTGTTTTAGTTGACTAATGCAATAATAGTTTTCTTTATCAAATAATTTCCTTGGTTTCAATGACACTGAACAATAGAAATCTAACAGATGTTGACAAATTATCAAAATGAAAACCTAATTTTTATGTCCCATTTATGGGCATTATGTTATCTGGTCTGTGCGTCTGCTCGCCCGTTCGTTCGTCTGTCCCGCTTCAGGTTAAAGTTTCTGGTCAATTTGAAATATAAAGTCCAATCAACTTGCAACTTAATACACAAGTTCCCTATGATATTATCTTTCTAATGTGAATAGTAAATTAGAGTTTTACCCCGATTTCGCGGTCCACTGAACATGAAAAATGATAGTGCGAGTGGGACATCCGTGTACTATGGACACATTCTTGTCTACAGCTAATTTGCATGTATTTTATAATTTTATGTTTATCGTATTAAGTTTGACTGAAATCAAATATCCAAATCCATTCTGATCTAAGTTTTGTCTCGTCTGGAGTAAGTCGCAGAATGCATGACGTAGCATGCTAATATATGGTCAACAGCGGAAAAAAACTATCTGCGTACACTTTTCATTTTAATTGAAGAACTGGATGTGTCATACCTTGTACATGTATATAGATTACTTATTTTGCGAAGTATCCCTCTGCCAAATGAGTACTAGTGATAAAATAACTAAGGAAAAAGAAGCAATATATATATCAGTAAATTTATTGTGTCTCAGGAAATTCCTACCCTATAATATGAACCCAACGGTGAAATATTGAATAAATGTATGTATTCTAAAGTGACCGATGTAAACAGACAAAAAAAACATTCTCATGCTATTCAAAATTTAATACAAAATATACGTTTCCTAATATTCTATTAATGATAGGAAGAAGGAAAATTTAAATTATTTTTGTTTCCGTGTATTTAAAATGCAATCTGCTTAGTACTTAATCAGTCGACCAATTTATCAGGTGAGTGTATTTTAAGGGCGTTGGGTTGCTTTCTGTATGTTGATAAATTTTAATGTTATACATTTAATTGTGAATGAATAAATATCCTTTTTCTACACAGTATAAAACTTTATCCTAATTATTCATTTGATTCAGAGACAAAAGATGTTACCACTTTTTGATCATTTTACAGACATTTTTCTATAAACATTATACGACCGAGAATACAATATGGGAAACAGACATTGGAAAAGTTATCCACTCAAGATGGAGATTCTTTTCGGTTTATTATTTTCGTTTCTGTGTGTGTTGCATTGTCGTTTGTTTTTTGTTGCACTTCAGTGTTTCTGTTGTTTCGTTATTTTCCTCTAAAAGTTGAAGAGTTTCCCTCGGTTTTAGTTTGTAATTCGGACTTGTTTTCTCTTAATCGATTTATTACTTTTAAACAGCGGTATAATACTGTTGTCTTCATTTAATCCCCAAAAGTACTACGTAAATTCAAGTAGATAATATAACTAAATCAAACTTATCGTTTATTTTTAAATTGTTATTTGTATGGAGAGTTGTCTCATTGGCACTCACACCACATCTTCCTATATCTATTATCATTGTTGAATAAAATACATTCTTTTGAAAGGCTTGTATTCTTCAATACATGGCTAAAAAAAAAGCTATAATACCAACTACTCAATAAAGTTTAACAGAATAAGTCATGCATGGCGTTTTCAATTTATTTTTAATCTATGAGTTTGACAGTCCCTCTGGTATCTTTCTTTTTGCCAAAGATTGTATATTCGGTAAGTAAAAGTATGATCTGAGAACAACTAAAATTCCTATACTTTTGTATAATGCCTTAAGAAGAAAAGTTCTATTGGGCCAATTTGGGCGCCCTTAGAGGCAGTGTATAACAAAAATAATTAAAAGCAATTACTAATAGAAAATCAAAAAAAAAACAACAAAAAAAACATTAGATTCTCATAATCAATAAATACAGAGATTCATTCCTAGAACATGTTGAAATGAAAACAAAAAAGTATAACAAAAAAATTAAAAAATTCTCGTAAATTAAAAATGAGTAATCCGTAAAAAACTGACAAAATCAAAAGTTATCAACCAAAGGAACAAATGGAAACCAATTGTCACAATCCTAACATGGTACCGACATTCACCGAGGTATGTCAAGGTGTGTATGTTATTTATTTATGACCAAGGCAAATGTTTATATACCATTACCATATTTCATAAATTTAATATACCCAATTTAAGTTAATGAGGAAAAATTATAAGCATATTTAAGCCAGTGCACTAAAGGTTGCATTTCTGTAAATATTGACAATGCAATTTTCCTTTTTTCCCTTCTCCTTTTACGGCTAAAACTGTACCACTTTTACTATGAAGTTTTGAAAAAAAAATCTTATCCTAGAATTGAAAGTTCATATGCACCACAATTTTTTTCAAAGGTCAAAATATAGGGCTGTGCGGCATTTTTTTTAAAAGTTTATATGCCCCCTGAACTTCTCAGAGTTTAAACTAACACTAATTTTCTTAACTACCCCTACCTCGAATGAAAGGTCACCACAGATTTCAATGTAAACAATAAGCACGGGTATATTTACTGGTAACATTCCCAAGTTATGTCTCTGTGAGATGGAACACACAGAGCATAACAGGGAACCAGTTTGTAAACAAAATTAATTTTCTACGAATATTCAAGATCTCCCCAAAAGAGGCGTGTTTTGAGAAACAGCTGTATTTACAAAGTGCAACCTATAATGTTTTCAATTATTACATTTGCCAAGTAGGATACATAGTTGTTTATAAATAAATGGATGATCTGTGGACATCAATAAAATAAGTTTGAGGTTGGTCTTAGAAGGCCTTCATAACGTTACATTTGGACCATATTTTTTAATGTGTACATTCTTTTCTTTTCAGATCATCGAAAATGCGGTCTTTTCTAAGAATAATATGTGTTTTGTTATACACATATCTATGCTTACAAATTGGACAAACAGCTCCGTGCAAATTTGACGAGCGATGCCAGTGTAGTAATACGAAACATGGATATGTAGATGTGGATTGTTCGTTGATTAACATAACAAAAATTCCAAATTTACCTGAGTCTATCGTATTTCTAAACGTATCCCACAATTTGATTGAACGCATCAGCAAAGGAACATTCGAAGCTGCTAAACATCTCTTGACACTAGACTTGTCATTTAATAGCTTGTCATCTATAAACCTCACAACATTTGCTGACCTCAAGAGATTACGTTACCTTTCTCTAGACAATAATGAACTTGTTTACAGCAACCGCACTTTTCCAGTAGGTATTTTTAAACAATTGAAATCTCTTTCACATTTAAGTTTGAAAAATAACAATCTTTGGTCTTCATGCTGTAACAGTTTTCCAGATAAAACAATTTCAGATTTATCTGATCTAGAAACGCTGGAATTAGATGTACCTCCAATTAAAGTGAACAATACTTTCGGGGAAGGATATAATAACCTAACTAAACTGAAATCGTTGGTCTTAGGGAACAATCTTCTCTTTGACATGACAAGTACCACATTTATTAATACCAGAAATCTGCAAAATATTTCACTTCATGGAATTTCCGGAATATCATTTACAATTGGAACATTCCGTCGCTTAAGATACCTTAAGCATCTCGAAATTACGTTCGATTCAAAAGTAGTAGATGGAATAAAGTCGCCGATAGAGAATATGGCGGGAGATCTAACATACACCTCAATCGAAACGTTAAAACTGGGCCGGTCATTACTACCTTTAAGCAAATTTCCGTTATGTATTCTTAATGAAAAACTCTATACTACAAACATAACTGAAATATACATCACAGACAACGTAGACTCCGCAGGATACTCTAAGAATTGTGTTGATGCTCCGTCGCCAAGTCTAAAAATTTTAGATTTAACAAACAATGGTCTTACTCATTTTATATTTGATATAAGAACCATTACTCGACTCAACTTAAAACAAAATTTACTCGGTGCATTTTTATCGAAGCATAGTTATTATAATTATGATGTGAAGAAATCTTCCATCATTAAATATATTGATATATCTCAAAATGATATAAAAGAACTTTCACCTTTCATTTTTGATTATCAGCCATCTTTAAAACATATTGATTTAAGTAACAACAAAATACAAGACATCACATTTAGATTTTCCCATTTGGAGGAACTCGAGTTTCTGAATCTCTCTTGTAACGAAATCAAGAATTTTGATACAAAAACTATGCGTGTTATGAACAAATTATTTGTAAACAAACCGCTTACTATAGACCTTTCTAAAAATACATTGCAATGTACATGCAAGACAATTTCTTTTTTACGGTGGATGATAGAAAGTAATGTTATATTTGTTGACCTTCAAGAGTATACCTGTACTTTAGAGGATAGTAGCATAATTAGGATGAATCCGTTTCAACACAAAGTCCTTCAGTTAGAGAAATCTTGTAAATCGTACCTAGGACTGATAACAGGTGTATCTTTAGCACTCTTAGCTATTATTATGACTGTTACCGGAAGTTTAATGTATCGATATCGGTGGAAAATACGATACATGTACTATATGACAAAAGGAAAGTACAGCTATCAGAACTTATCGCCCACTGATGACGATGAATATACGTATGATGCATTTATATCATACTCCGATGATGATAGAAGCTTTGTCCTTAAAGACTGCATTGAAAAACTTGAAAAAGAAGAAAACTTCAGGCTATGCATACATCAACGTGATTTTATGCCCGGACAAGACATCACTGTAAACATAACAAATTGCATCCATACAAGTAGATCAACAGTCTGTTTGATAACAAGAAAGTTTCTCGAGTCATATTACTGCATGTTCGAGTTCAACATGGCACGTATGGAGAGTATTTATTCACGAGATGGAAGGAACATTTTATTCCTTGTGTTTTATGAACAAATTTTGCCTAAAGAACTTCCACTAGTCATGCTAGAACTAGTCCAGAAAGAGTCCTATATTGAATACCCCAATGACGAACAAGGAAATGTTGTTTTCTGGGAGAAAATAAAAAAATCTTTAAGAACAAACGTTAGAGCATGAGTATTTTCGACAAATGAAAACAGAAAGGTTCATGTTTCATTTTGCCATCAATAGAATAACTCATCATCTCGAGAACATTAATTGTTTTGTTCAAAGTTTTGTTAACTGCATTCTCTTCAGAATTGTTCATCTGTTTTTGTTTATAGCAAAAAGTATTGTTTTTCTTCTCGTCTTTAGTTTAAATTATATGATAACATTGGTTTATACTTATTAGTCAACAAAGCAATGGTCGTATGCGCAAAGTGGAAGCCAAATATATGAACGAACTCAAATTTACCTCGTGAATTAATATTTAGTCTACAAAAGTTAAATCAAGAAATTATCAAAACTGGATGTATAGGTTAATGCCTCTATGTTTGCCAAAGAACATAAAATACGTATGTATGATGTAAGTTGGTAGTTGCTAAGTTAAGACGAATCGTAGAGATAACCTTGGAAGAAAAAGTTGTAGTCATAAGTTTAATTTTATGGTTTTCTTTTTATACATTTTATAATTATTTTCCCACGTTTATTTTAGTGTTAATTCTATATTCTTGATGAGAACTGTGTTTTTAGCAATCTTTCTTTTCGGTTTTGCAAAGAATGTAAATAAAGGTCTGAGTAAAATTATTTTTCTACCAAGAATTTCAGATTCATGTGACAATTTGTTCGAATATTCCTTATTTTGTATATAAAGGGAAGACAATAATTATAATTATGAAAACGCATAACAATAAATCGATTAAAAAGACATAATGGACAGGCGTTAGTTGATTAACAAGAAAAAAATACAATTTGCAATTCATATATATCTCATACCACATCTTCCTATATTTATATAGTCTGTATATAGGTGGTCTTCGGCTGTTTTTGTTTTTGTTTTTTACTTCTTGAACAGGTTGTTGTCTCTATGACAAATTTCCCATTTCCATTTTCAATTTAGGTATTTTAAATGGTTGGCTCATAATTCTTATCAGAAATGCTCTCATTGTTTTAAATTATAATCGTGATCATATCAATTAATGTATAAAGTTATGTAAATAGAATGGTGAGATTATTATAAAATATTTGTATTTGTAATGTTATTATCTTGTATCATAGAGACATGTTAGGAAAGGTAAAATTTCGTTTAATAGGTTGCTAAACTTTCCCGTGTAATCAAATGGTCTTCATTTGTAATTTTTGTGATAAGTATCAAATCTCTAATCAATAGTTTAAATAAATTGTTTGTTTCTGTTGTTTTTTTGCATTGAAATATGTTATACAAACATTAAGTTATTGCTACAGATAACTTTGATGTATAGTTAAAGAATAAACAGAATTAAAAGATTGTCTAATAATCAAAAGCCATTCCTCAGTTATACATTGATAAACGAGACAACCAAAATCTTAACTATTTAATATGAATATAATTCTAGTCCTTAACGCTATTTCTCTACTGTAAAAAGTAAAATCACAAAAATATTGAACTTAGAGGAAAATCAATTCGGAAAGTCCATAATCACATGGCAAATAACAAATCAAATCAAATAACAAAACGCATCAAAAACGAATGGACAAGAACTGTCATATTCCTGACTTGGTACAGGCATTTTCAAATGTAGAAAATGGTGGATAAAACCACCATAAACGATTGCCTCTACAAATATTTTCGAATAAGTTCAATTCAGCTAGTGATGAAAACCAGATTTGAATTCTTAAGAATTAAATCTATACCCAAATCTCCAATTATCAGGTTTTCAATTTTGCAATAAAAAGTAAAAAAATATCACTTTTTGTTCTACGGAACTCTACACTGTTACTTACCATGCAGAATTAAAGGATCGACAACTTCGTCTCATGAAACACAGCAATTTCTACAAAAACAAATATTCATTTCTCCGAAGATGATGTTATCAGCATTTAATTGACAACATAATAGTTGAGGTTAAAGAATATCAATGGTATCGCCAGCCCAGTAGTCAGCACTTCGGTGTTGGCATGAATATCAATTATATGGTCATTTTTTTTTAAATTTCATGTTTACAAAACTTTGATTTTTTCGAAAAACTAAGGATTTTCTTATCCCAGACATGGATTACCTTAGACGTATTTGACACAATATTTTGGAATTTTTGGATCCTCAATGCTCTTCAACTTTGTACTTGTTTGGCTTTATAACTATTTTGATATGAGCGTCAATGATAATTTTTATGTACACGAAACGCGCGTCTGGCGTATAAAATTATATTCCTGTTACCTCTGATAACTATTTACACCACACGATCGATGCCAATGCTTGTGGAAGTTTCTTCCCCGAGAGTATCACCAGCCCAGTAGTCACCACTTCGGTGTTGACATGAATATCAATTATATGGTCATTTTTTTTTTATTATAAATTTCCTGTTTACAAAACATTGCATTTTTCGAAAAACTAAGGATTTCTTATCCCAGGTATGGATTACCTTAGACGTATTTGACACAATATTTTGGAATTTTGGGTCCTCAATTCTCTTCAACTTTGTACTTGTTTGGCTTTATAACTATTTTGATATGCACGTCACTGATGAGTCTTATGAAGACGAAACGCGCGTCTGGCGTATAAAATTATAATCCTGGTACCTTTGATAACTATTAGAGGGTTGATAGTTAAAAACAGAAGGTATTCTAGTAATAACTATTTGTGCGCCTTCGGCTTGTTATTGTACTAATACGAAACAGATGGTCTTCTTAAAGAAAAAGAAAAGCATCTTATAATGTTCTTTATATTCACTATGTAACTATATGACCTATATTTCAGTAAAATCCTACATCTCATATATCCTTGAAATTAAGGAGATGACCGAAACTAGATGGTCGACTTTATATGTGGACATTGTCTTTGAAATTGATTTAGATAGACGACTTCAAACTAGAATCTATTATAACGTGAGGATTTCAACTTCCCATTTCGTAACATTGAAATACCTTCTGCTTTCATCCTACAGAGTTTACATATCTCATGTAATACGCTACGCTCATGCATGTTCACATCATATGGACATCATTAACAAGGATGCGCTCCATGCACAAAAATTGCTCCATCAGAGGTAGGAGAAAGAAATCCTATATCGACACTTAAAAAGTTTAACTGTCCACACTACGAGTTGATTGACAGATTCGATGGGTCTCAACTAACTAATGATATGTTTAAGCGGTCTTAGATCTTAAATAAGCAGAATAGTTATCTGAATCTTTAAATTACGGATTGTGTCATATTCTCGTGTGTGACATTTCGATTGATTGTAGATTCGCATTGTTGGTGATGGAAACACATTAAGCAGGAGACTCTTATCCTGTGGTCGAACTCAACTACTTTCTATTTTTTATTGGTAATTTTATGTTTGTTTCGTCAGCCAGATACTAACGCATTACTCATCTAAACTATAAAAGGTTAGACCTACACATCAACAAGACAAATGCGAATATTAGGTGTCCATTGATAAAAACGAGAAACAACTGAGATACTTTTGTTCAAATCATCGCATTTTTAAAATAATTCCTCTTCTTTCCATCAGCTTAAATACCTCTCGCATATATATTCTAAACCACCTTTATTTTGTTAATGAGAAAGATTGGATTGCTGTTCTCATTAATGTCAACCACATAGCTTCTTTTAACAATTATGCATGCGTATTTTCAAATGATTTATTAATAGTAAGCATAACAATTATCAAATTACAAATTAAAAGAATTTCAGATATTTAATGTGCATTATTCATGTGTTTGTCGAGAATGTCTTTAAATACATTTGGTGAGGTTTGTTTATCTGAACATTCAATTCAAATGCAGAAACATTTTATCTGCTTTACTGATCATGATTTAAAAATGCTAAAAGTCTTAAGACTAAAGTTTCCATTCAAGCATCATAAACACTTAACATTATTGGTGATCAGATAAATAAAGGCACCAGAAGTTTATCGCTGTTCAAAGGCCTTAAATCAATTGAGATAAAACAAAATCAAGGGACAAACATCAGATATGAGAAAACAGTTTGAACAACAGACACACTGATGTTAAAATGAGGTATATAAACTCATCATAGATTCCAGGATTAAATTTTGTATTTGCGCCAGACGTGCGTTTCGTCTACAAAAGATTCATCAGTGAAGCTCTAATCCAAAAAAGTAAAAAAGATCAAATAAAGTACGAAGTTGATGAGCTTTGAGGACTAAAAGCTAAGGTTATCTATTTCTGTAGTTGCAAAGCCTTAGTATTTCAAAAATTCAAAAGTGACAAGCCAGTAAAATCTTGCTTTACGGACATATACAGAATTCAATTATTTCATATACAAAGTAAAGTTAAATTATTAGTTAAAGCATCTAAGAAACAAACCTAACCGCAACAACTTAACATTGACTACCAAGCCATGAAAATAAGGTAAAGATCAGATAAGCCCTGCTTGACGGATATGTGTACTTACAAAAGTTCCGGACATCAAATATAGTTCACATATTGCACAAGAAATTACAATGATTAGGGTTCTTTGAAATGCAATCAAAGTCAAGTGAACCCAGTTGTTGCAATGAACCAGTATTTCAATTACAATAAGTTAAAAAATTCATGAAAAAATCTTTAAGTAGTCATTTAACCTCAGAAATGAGACCAAGGGCAATGAACATATGACAAATAGGAACATTGGAACATGAGGTACCGGTAGCTAACCAAATCTTCTGACTTCGGAAATAAACAGCTTGATGAAAATGGTTTTAATTCCATTATAACCACCGGGTTAGCATCCATTTTCGCGCGTTATGTGTCTTTAAGGGGAAGTAAAAATTGAAACAATAGTTTTAAGCTGTTGATTAGCTTCTTTTCTTTTTCTTTCTGACTTTGACAGATTTTAATAAATCTTGTAAAAATGCAATGAAATTATTACTTTCCGAAACAAAACGCATACGATGACAGGAGTATAGTTGTCGCATTAGCTGTCATACCGCATCTCCTCCTTTTTTATATGATACTTAAAACCTTCAGTGATCTTCACAATTTCGAAACCTGATTATTTTCAGGTTCACACATTTTAAATGATTTCAGGGAGTTGTAATGTCTTTGATATTGTTTTCAAATAATTGATTACTATTACAGTGTCATTGTACAAAAATAAAAATTCATGTCATATATTTTCATCTTCAATGTATGATCAGTATTTCCTGCATGCAATAAAAATATGTTTGTACATTTTTGTCAATACCTTCGCTCAACTATATAGTTACACTTAATATGTCACAGAAAATAGCAATGATGCAAAATGTTTGAAAACCTATGTAAAAAGATAATGTTTGCTTCTTGGTAAAAAGGATAAATCAAGAAAAAGCTTTTCGTATGCAAGAAATTTATAGAGTATTATTCTCAACATATGATAGACAGAATGCATAGAAATAGTTATAAATGCAACAAATTTTTAAAACAAAACAAAACAGCAAAAATTAAATTTAGATAAACACAATCAAAATAAGATAAAACCCACTATATACATCTAAAACCAAGTACTAGTCTACATCGATGTAAAGGGGTATTCCATATCGAATATAAATGTAACTAAATTATGGACGGATTTCATTACACATATCCCAACTGTAATGACTACTTATATCACAACTGAAATGACAGACAATTTCCCCAAATGAAATTGTCTAGCACACCAACATTGAAATACAAATACAATATATTTTTATAAATCTCAAATTGGAACATGAAAAAATTGTATATATCATGTTTGTCTCATAAAAACAATTAAAGGTAACGAGATAATCTTTCAGTTGATTTGTTAACACGTTTTATAACTGTAATGGCATACTAAATAGACAGTTTCATTTGAACCTTTAAGCGAATTATTCAAAACCTGTGTGAATATGTCTACTTACATTTATATCACAATTAAAATTATATAAAAACGAAAAGCTCATCTTTGTAAATTTATGACTTGTGCATTTCAAATGCATGCCCAAAATATCCACTTAGACTTGTTTCTGTTATTGATTCATGATAAATGGCACACAAACTTCTTAAATTAGGCAGACCTGCTGCCATCTGTTGGTTGAAAGACATACAAAAGACAAAAAACGAAAATTCAATTAATGTGTGACATCCTTCATTCGATCTTAGTACATTTATGTATAGGTTACTATGTTTAGCAATTGTAACATATATCTTATGAAGAAAACAAAATAAAATCCTTCAAATGTTTTGCAAAACGGGTGTGACATCTATCCTCCACACCCTCCACACCCTCCTCCGCATCCTCCTCCACACCCTCCTCCTCCGCACCCTCCTCCACATCCACCGCCATCACCACACCCGCCCCCATCACCTCCATCACCAAAGTCACCACCATCCCCATTATCTCCGGCTTCAAAATCCCCGACATCATTATCATCATATCCGTAATGTCCATTGTCGTGATCACAGTCATAGTAATTATTCTCCATGTTACCTCCACGGCTTCCAAAATTGCTCCAACTTCCCCAGTAACCACCATATGGATGCGGTCCCCAGCCCCAACCATATCCCCATCCATAGCCTGGACCGTATCCACCAATACCATAGCCTAATGCATCTCCTAAAAGCATTCCTAAAAAATAAAGTGAAATTAAAACTAGTTTAATCAAACGTGTTTCAATGATGTCTTTGTATTTGTTTTACAACACAGTAATGACACATTCGACGATTAAAATAGCAGTGTTTGTAAATGTATAAAAAGGTTCCTATAATTTATCACGAAAAAAAATATTTAGGAAACCTTTTAACATCTTCCATGTTTGAATCGGAACTTTCGTCACAATCATAATTACAATGAATGTGTATTATGGTATCAAAACGTTTTTTATTGCTAAAAAAGAACAAATGGTTTTTCAACTTAGTAACGTCTTCTCCATTTATATCAAAGTATAAAAAAATATACTTCTAAAAAAGGCTGACCTGGCATGTTTAGTTGCTAAGGAATAAACACAAATTTCAAATATATATATATCAAAACCAATCTGCATACAAAACATTGTAGACCAGCCATACATAGTCGCCGAGGAACATAGCGCTACCCAGATTTTGTTAAATACCAAATGATAATGTTTGGTTTGATTTTTTTTTAAAAGGTATTAAAAACAGTTTTGTTTACACCACAAAGATATTTCTTTATTTCTATCAATTGATTGTTACATTTTCTTCTGCAAGACTAATTTTAAGCTTCTTTTAGAGTATAAATAAAATTCACAATTAGATTGAAATAATACATGATATAACATCAATCTAATAGGTTTATATTATTAATCTAACTTATTCCTACTCCTTTGTGTAACACATTCTTTTTGTAGAAACATTTTTGTTATCAAGGCCTTTATGCTTTCTCTATATATAACGATATTTTCATACATCTATGACGTTCAAAGTCCATGGCAATGTCATTCCTGGTAAAATCATTATAGTATATCCCAAAAAGCAACAAATTCATTATTTATCTTTGATTGTATGTATTTAGTAAATGAGAGGTCTATATCCTAACCATTGACAGAAAAAAAATCCTAGGTATATAGAAACGATCATGTCAAATATCGATTCTAATGCCACATTGTTTGTAACGTTCATTTTGATTAGATAACGTCACCAATTGTCATGGCATCAATTCGCAATGCATGAAAAGTACGTACAAGCGCAGCGACGTATGATAGACTTTATATGTATGACTGACGTTGTTTTCCTGTGGGTTTCATTAGAATGGAGATAACAATATTTTATTATAGTCGCCAGTAAGCTTATTTGCGACCATCAAATCAACAATTATAACACAATATAGTTATCTCCTAATTCTTAATAAATATCGTTAAAGCTTAACAAACGATTATTTCATCAAAACTAATTCCTGCTTCAACTTACCAGTTGCAAAGTCATTATTGTCACGATGTCCTCCTCCTCCTCCTCCACCATTCTGTACTACAACAGATGTGTGACCACCTCCTTGACCTTATTTGGTAATATATCAAGAAATGAATAAATTCATTATTCTTATTAAATTCATGTTTGATGTCACAAGTCTTCGGTTGGCTGAAAAAAATCTATCAGCTCTTAGGCCGTAATTAGTAATATATCAATATATAAATGAAATCATTATTATTATATTATTCAATTTTAGATGTGACAAGTCTTCTGATTGGCCGAAAGTTTATTTCTCTATCAGTTCATAGACATAATTTTGTCATGTAACATTCAGATCATCAACGTTGTTCATGATTTACTCTATAAAATTGAATTGAGAAATAATTTATACGGAATGGTTAATATTTTTTTCTGTCTATTCGAAATAACCTAAAAGATGTGTAGAACACTTTTAAATAATCACTGTTCTTCAGTGTGCATCACATTTTTAGTGTTATTTCATCATATACAGAAAAAATAATATACTGTAGTAATTCTTAAATAATATTATTTAAAAGTAATTTTTTTATATGTTGTAACTTAATATTTGAGGATCTTTTGATACATTGAAAATTTACCCATTTGTCAGAAAATGAACTTTTGAACTGCCACTTCATAAGAATTTATCAACTGGATAATTTGTGACTGTCAGTTATATAAAATCATCTGGACTTTTAGTTACTCCATGGCCAGCAAATTGACACAAAGATACCACTAAATACATGATAGGGTGGAAGATATCAAAAGGACAATCATAAACACACAAAAAAGTTAAATGACGAACAGATATTAAACAGTTTACAAAACACTACACGGAAAACTAAAGACGGATACTGTAAACCAACTTACTTTCGCGGATACTTTATTTCGCGTTTTACCCTTTCAAGTCTATTTCGCGGATATTTAATTTCGCGATTTTCTAATTTCTGGATATAGTTTAATAAGGAAAGATCTAAGTTTTACATATTTCGCGACGATTTATATTCGCGTTATTTTTCTACTCGCGAAAGTCGCGAAAATAAATCGCTCGCGAAAATAAGTTGGTTTACAGTAATACGAACCCAGCAAAAGACGGTTAGATCATTTACTTATTTATATATTAATATCTAAATATTACTTGTTGAGACAAAGAGAACAGGATTGTGGTTTCATAATTGATTTCCATGGTCACATTTATTCCATAACGGTCAACCAAATCATGATGACTTACACACACATTTTGGAAGGATGATTTTGATAAATCATATAATTTCAATCTAGATGAACAGAAAAAAACACTTTCAAGTATTTTTTTTTATCATATTTCTGATTAAGTTGGCCTGACAAACCTGTCTTACTTGACGAAAAGCTGAATTTCGACAAGGATTCCAGATTATGGTTATGAATAAGACCAAGAAGACTGTATCCAAAATATATTGTTTAAAGCATTCAATAGCTGAAAAGTTCCACATCAACGAATACATTGTTTATCTTTTGTTTGTATTTACTTACCATTCTGTCTTTGTCTTCCTTGCTGGTTAGGTGGATAGCCATTATTTGTTTGTGGGTAAGCTAAAAAAAAGAGAAACAGTATCATAAAAGAACATATCTTAATTTAATCTATAATCTTTACTTGTTTTGATTCCACTTGCAATTCAAGCATTGCCTAGAATGAAAATGTATACTCTTAGTTATGTGAATGATGATTAAAACTAATCCAGAGATGCAGACAAAATGTAAAATATTTTCCTAAAATAGTGATTTTCGACCTATAATAGTGTTTTACATAAGAATTTGAAAGCTATGATAGATATACTTAATCTTTTAGCAGGCGAACATTGTGAGCAATATAAATCTACAAATCAGCAGATAATACGAATGTTATTGTGAAAAAGTTCTTACGGCAGCTGATGTGCCTAAATGACTTTTACGATCCTTTTTAAAAAAAATAATATTTTCTTAAACACTGTTACAGATGAACGATACTCGGTCCATAAATAAATATCAGCCAGGGAAAATTTTCACCGAACAGATGCCATTATTCTTGTTGCATTGTACCATTGACAGATTGTTATGCAAATATACCAGGTGAGCAATACAGTGTCATTGAAGTCTTTTTTTTTTTTATATATATTTTCAAAATATTTATAAAGTGAAGTAACATTCGTTTTGCAAGTCAAACACAGCGTCTAATATATGATCTATTGTGTCTGTTTGTTTTGTTCGCGCATCGTCGTCAATATAGCGGAATTTGATGCGACTGTCGTACAAGTGAGAGGTTAAGCGCTATAAAACCAGGTTCAATTCACAATTTTCAACATTTGAAAATGCATGTACCAAGTCAGGAATATGACAGTTGTTGTCCATTCGTTTGATGTGTTTTAACATTTGATTTTGCCATTTGATTAGGGACTTTCCGGTTTCAATTTTTCTCGGAATGCAGGATTTTTGTGATTTTACTTTTTTCTTATAGTTTGAATATAATACAGTGACATTTTTTTTTAAACTTATTAAAAATACCGGACTTACCAGCATTGTTGTTAGCAGCTGCAAAAGGAAAAATTGAATCAGATTGCAGTTTATACAAGTTGTACATATTTCATAGTTTATATTATGAATGACCTAGCATGTTTTGTTCTGAATTTTTTATGTACATGTATTTGGCTTTTGAACGAATTTTTTATTAAATACACTTGAATACTTATGAGCTATATGATCAAAATATGCCAATGATATAACAGGTTCATCAATCAAAGGATTTTTTCCCTAAGGGAGATTAACTCTTATTTCCATCTAAAATTTATAATGTACACTTTTACTCTTATCAAAACCTGAACTCGAATATCTTTTTTTTTGTGGTATATAATAAATGAATAGTCTTGAAATAGGTAGATGTCAGACGTATTAAAAAAAACAAATGAAATCGACGAAAACCTTTTTTTTTTTATTTGTCAATGAACAATTAATTCATTTTCAAAAAAATGAGAAACATTGCTGTTAGATAAAGTTTCGTTTCACTAATGAGAATAATCATAGGATCACCGACTTCACATTTTGTTTGCTTTAACTATATTCGTAGAGAAAAACACTCAAAACGAGGTTTGAAGAACAATGCTTTGAATACAAAATTTAATCCTGGTATCTATGATGAGTTTATTGATTATTTGTTACGTCTTTGTTCATGTTTAAACATCTTTAAACAAACAAAACTCTGAAACAATATCAAGATATATGATTTCTTGATCGACAACATATTTGGTATGTTTGAGGACGGGTTTCCCAACAACAATCGGCATTTCCATGGAAACCAACTCTGCTACTCTTACCGACTTGTTGGTTTATTTATAGAGTGCTTAATTTATACAGAAACTTCTAATGGGGAATAACACATCTAGCATTATCCTTTAGCTTCACGTTCCGCTATATCAGATATATATAGTTGATAAACTCTCTCTAAAATAATTCAGAGTTTGGTGACTATGTTTAAACGCATATATTCTACCGAACTTAAAATGAATACAATTAATTATTCCTGCTATCGTGACTAACAACATTATTTTATTCACTATGATGGCCATGGATATGTTATACGTTATTGTCATATCCGCACTGTGTTCTTAGTTTGGGACACAAGCGAATATGACATATCATCGATTTATTACTTTCAATGACTAACAAACAAGTGTCAATAGTTTATCAGGATTTGCTGTATCACCTGAACTTACTCGCCACGCCGTTTGGTTATTCTTTTTCAATTTTTTTTTTTCTGTTTTTGTCAATTTAGCTTGATCATCAAGTTGATTGTTTTTCTTTTAATTGTTATCTTTTTCTCTTTTGGTTCAAGTTAAACAGTTCATCAGTATATTTTTATATTCACTTGAACATGTTGAAGTTCAATATGAATAAGCTCTATGCAAAATTTTACAAAACATAATGACATTGAAAAATTACTCTTTTGTGACCTTTTAAGATTTGTTTCTTCTTCACACTTACGATGCACAGCATTAGTATTGAATCCATATGGTGGTGGGTGACCATTTTGTTGTGGGTGACCATTCTGTTGTGGGTGAACATTCTGCTTTGCATGGTGAGAATGAGGCGGTCGTTCTGGTCTTGGAGGTGGTGGAGGTAGCTAAAATAAAATATACAATTTAATAAATAAAAATCCGGAGAAAAATTCAGTTGATAAAACAACTTCCATTGATAAAATTTAAATTTACTGTTTTGCATATTTATCAGACAGAAAGGAAAACAAAATTGTATTCTCTAAAATGTGTCTCAATGAATATTAAATTGGGCAATCACTTGTTTTACAGAAACATAACAAAGATGATTCAAGTATTTAAACTAAAGCTATATTTATAAGTATGAAATTTCCATTTAATATTACCTCAAGTATAGCTAAAGAGATATTAATTGTCGGAATGCGCAGTAAACTGATACCTTTAATGTTTTTCTATCACTGTGTCGATACCTCGGGGGGGGGGGGGAAACAAGTCACTGAAGGTGACACTAGTTCAATGGTAAGCACTGAGTACTGACATGAAAATACTAGTACACACATTGTTTCATTGAAATTTTCGAAATCATATACAATCAAGGAATGTATCCCTTTTAGGTTTTTGATTTTTCAAATATATATTACGGCTGTGATCGACATTGTAGATACACATATTACCGAACTACACATCTGGTCAGAAAAAAATATTTACTGTTAATATTATTGTCTTGTACTTACTGTTGGTTTTATAGCATCTAGCCAAGCCCTGTAAAAAATTAATATATAAAATGAAATATATAAAATAATGAAAAAAATTATCACATCTACACAAGCTTTGTCATATGTCTTATGTCAATCTCTTGAATCGCCTTACGTGACAAGTTATCACTTAAGCAACACGACGGGTGCCACATGTGGAGCAGGATCTGCTTACCCTTCCGGAGCACCTGAGATCACCCCTAGTTTTTGGTGGGGTTCGTGTTGTTTATTCTTTAGTTTTCTATGTTGTGTCGTGTGTACTATTGTTTTTCTGTTTGTCTTTTTTATTTTTAGCCATGGCGTTGTCAGTTTGTTTTAGATTTATGAGTTTGACTGTCCCTTTGGTATCTTTCGTCCCTCTTTTAACACTACAACTATTGAAATTATGTTTCTTTATACAGCAAATGTGAATGAGTTGTTTAGAGTGAATTTTCAAGATTATATTGATATATGTAAATAAATATTAGTGTAAACATATTGTGCGATATCTTTGATATGGCCAAACAATAACCAATTTCCTTTCCATTACATTTTACAAATGCATTTCAAAGAGTTCATTTAACACGAATAAGGAGCATATTTCGGGTTTTAATAAACAATTCTGGGCACATTTAATACTGATTGGAGTGTTCACATGATTCTTGAATAACTGGACGTCCTCGGGTTTTCAGGACATACATATTGATCTGAAATTAAACTCACTTCATTTCCTCGTCTCCGCCATCAAACAATATCCAGCTCATGACAATATTTTGTTTGTTGGTTCCTTTCCTGAAAATATTAGGTATACCCATCATATGTGTTGCCAATATGCCTTTGGGAAGCTCTGGTCTGCCTGTTATATGAAGGCACATTGGTCCGACTGCCATATAATTTGCTACCATCTGAAATCGACAACTACCATGTTAGATTAAAAGTAACCAAAGAGGGTAGTAAATCGTGTTTTCATACCATTGAAATAGAAAAGAAACAGGAAAACAATATTCTGGCTAGCTTAATCTTGACAGGGAGATTTTATAAACACTCAGGGATCCATGAATAATTATATATATTTATGTATGTATGAAGATAAATTGAAAGCAATCATTTGGTCGACCGCTTTTTCAATATATGTGTTTTCGACAGTAAAACGAAGATTCTGTTTTGATTGTCGAATGCCTAATGTAAACGTGAAGTTGATGAATAAGGTATACCTTATAAGAATCTTAAGTTACATCAATAACTTTTTTTTTGTATTAAGTAAAACGTCACAGCACACCTTAGAGATGTGTATGTCATATCATAGATTTAAATGTGTTGTGGTTATATGGTAAAAGTATCTGTATGTGTGGGTTTATCTGGTAACATTTAAAACGAAAGGTCTTAATGATAAGAAGGAAAATATTCTCCTTTATAATTAGAGTTAAAGTTATGCCTTCCAAATATAAGTTCATTCGTACAGTCTACGGTGTTTATATATCTCAACTTGTACGATTCGCTCGTGTATGTAACAATGTTTTAGATTTTAACGAGAGAAATTTATGTATTACTGAAAAATTATTACACCAGAGTTTTCCATATCACAAACTAGTCAAAACATTTACTAAATTTTATCATCGGTATAAGGACATCATTCGTAAATATAGCTCAACATGTAGATTTCTTATACGTTCAATTTCACATCCAAATTTTTATGGAAATATTCTTTATAAAGCACAAAGGTGTCAGTATTCACCTCAAAAACTAACAAAACCTTTGAATAGACTTATTAAGAAGGGATATAGTTACGATACTGTTGTCAGGTCATTAAAGATTGCATATGTTGGCGTTCATATTGATTCACTTATAGGGTCTCTGCATCGAAACTAAACACATTTATTCAAAAACCAGTTGTTGGCATGACAATGGTTATGTTCTTCTCATATATGTTATTATGGTATAATACTAAACCCCTAACGGTGAGGATTGTGCCGGATGTTCATATGATGAAATCATAATCTTTCAGTCAGTTTAATTGAAGTCTGGAGCTGGCATGTCAGTTAACTGCTAGTAGTCTGTTGTTATTTATGTATTATTGTCATTTTGTTTATTTCCTTTGGTTACATCTTCTGACATCAGACTCGGACTTCTGTTGAACTGAATTTTAATGTGCGTATTGTTATGCGTTTACTTTTCTACATTGGCTGGAGGTATAGGGGGAGGGTTGAGATCTCACAAACATGTTTAACCCCGCCGCATTTTTGCGCCTGTCCCAAGTCAGGAGCCTCTGGCCTTAGTTAGTCTTGTATTATTTTAATTTTAGTTTCTTGTGTACAATTTGGAAATTAGTATAGCGTTCATTATCACTAAACTAGTATATATTTGTTTAGGGGCCAGCTGAAGGACGCCTCCGGGTGCGGGAATTTCTCGCTACATTGAAGACCTGTTGGTGACCTTCTGCTGTTGTGTTTTTTTCTATGGTCGGGTTGTTGTCTCTTTGGCACATTCCCCATTTTTATTCTCAATTTTATTAAGGATTTTCTACCTCAGGAATGAATTAGTTTAGCTGCATTTGGCAAAAACGTTCGGAATTTTGGTTCCTCAAAGCTCTTTAACTTCGTACTTTCGTTGGCCCTGTAGAGTCTTTTTATTGGAGGTTCATGCAAATATGAGTCTCTTGTAGATAAAACGCGAGTCTGGCGAAAAAAAATATTAGCCAGATATCCTTAATGATTTTTTCACAATCAAATGACGATATTAAAATTTTAATATATAACAAAAAACGTTGTAAAAAGTCACCTTCAGTTTGACACCACCCATATGCTGGTAGCTACTGTGGTTGTAGAACCATATTAGACTGCTGTCTTGAAACAGTACAAAATATCGAGATTGCCAGCCTTTGATAAAGAATCCCTCTGTGAACAAATTTATGTATATTGATATTTATTATAAACCTTCATATTAGAAATAAACTACAGACAAAGGTGTATTTATGTGATGTTAAAGGGAAAAAACAAATATACCGAAATCCAAAGAAAATTCAAAACGGAAAGTCTTTATCAAATAGCAAAATCAAAAGCTCAAACACATCAAACGAATGGAAAACAGCATTCATATTCCTGACGTCGTAGCAATTATCTTAATTAATATAGAAATTGGTAAATATTATTATCTATAATTGCGAGAAGATACAATATTTATAAATGATAATGTTAGAACGGGATATTCTAAAAAAAAAAAAAACGTTCTGTTATAGTTTTTTTCCAATTTACTACGTGATGTGCCATTAATAAGATATCTTAACCACATATAAATGGAAAGTCGCAACTAACTAAGATTTTTTTTCGTTGATATAGTAATAGCGAGTTTGATAAGATTGTCGCATTAAAAAGAGTGGCTTCAGTGCACTATTTGCTGTTATATCTATTACTCTCAGCTATGAAATTAATATCCTTAACCTGTCAAAAATTGCTATTTTCTTTCGTGATACTATTATCCTTATTTTTGTCAAAGTTTTGTCATTTATGTTGACTATTTTCATACGTACTTTCATGAATCTTCAGATAGCCTGTCTTTACTACAGGTGCAGTTGGTCCTTTAAAAAATGCAAAGTTTAATGTACATTTTAAAAAGGAAATGTTTTCTTAACATATTAGACATATTTTTTGTTCAATTCTTACGTCATTAAATGTCATTTAAAAATATAAACTTACCTGTTCATTACAATGCATCGTCTTAACTTTCCCTAAAACAGTTTTTGGCAACAAAAAAGGTCATCCGTGCTAGACTTTTATTATGTTCGTTTATCATCCTCAACATTAGAAATTTAGGCTAAACCCATAGTACATTTTGCAATGAAAATACCTTTTAAAAAAATGTGATTTATACAAAAAGTAAGACAAAACTAAGGAGTTAACAAAGAATCATAAACCAAAAGACGTTTACATCAACAGTTACAAATAATAAATAAGAAACAACCCGAACTCCAGTAATAAACGGGAGTGAAATCAGGTGCTCCGGAAGGGTAAGCATTTCCTACACCGTATACGCCACCCGTCGTGTTGTTTCTTTATTCAGTTCGGTAAGGATGGAAGGTTATTATGACTGAGGGAGGATATCAGATTTGATTTCTGTCACACTTTTGTCATAATGGCCAATCAGCTCATGATGGCGACCTTTTCTTGAGTGATGACCTTAATTTGATTAATTCATAGCCCTGTCTTAGCAACTTTTGAGAAAGCAGAATTCCTCGTTCAACAAGATCAACGTTCTTTGAGCTAGCTCTAGAGTAACGTATCAATTGAGACACATATACTCCATATGCTGGTGCCGCTGGGATGTTGCTACACAGAAATGGAAAGTTGACTATATAAAATCTTAAAAATACTGAAGTGTCCCTAATCAAATGACAAAATCAAAAGCTGAAATACAACAAGAAGTAAGAGTATTCTGTCAAATCATTCCACAACTGTCAATAAGAATTCTAAACATGATTGACATCTTAATTTCAAAATGTCCTAAAACTGAGTATTGCGCAATTTCCTTGTAAAAATATTTTCTTCAAGACACTAAGTAGAAAGAAACGGTTAACCTTCAGGAAAAAATGTCGTGCTTATATCTTTTTTTTCTATACATTTTCTCTATTACAATTTCTCAAGGTTGATCTCATACAGGCATATTCGACAAAGGGGAGGACTTATATTTTTTCACTGTCTTTTCCTTGAAATTATTTTCAATTGAGGTTATCTTTTTGAGCGGAATGGTAACTGCAGCAACATTTAGATTACCATTATTTGAGGCTAGAAATGGCTAGTTTCATGTAAAACATGAATCTATTGAAAACGTGTGATTCCAGGTACAAATATGGGCTTATCTTGCAAAACCAGGCTACCCAATACCCATTTCTCCTTTATATGCGTAAAACTACGGATACCTTTTTAATAAAATTTACTGTTCTGACATTTTGGAAATCATTTGAAATGAAGGAATGCTTATCTTTCTTTTATAGCTCTGCTTCTTTGTCCGGTTGGCTGTTTGTATTTTTGGTTCTATTTGATTTCATTTGTTCTTCATTGTTTGTTTAAGGTAATGGATTATACTCTATTTTGGCCTCGAGCAGCACTGTGTAAATTAATGGTTGAAATGCATCAGGTGCAATAAATTTTGTGCAGTTAATCTTATTTTTAAAATTATTTTCTCATTTGTTTTTCTTGTCCGTGGTATGTATAAAATCATGAATCTTATTATTTCAGATTATTATTCCACATGTTTTTCTTGTCCGTGTTATGCATGAAATCCTTAATTGTCACTGAACTTACAGGTATAAACAGTCATGCAATTAATGTAGTATTACTATGGCTTATGATAAAAAAAATCTACCGAAAGGGGAATAATTCCTACACAAAGATATAGAAGGACACGTTTACACTGTCGATGAATTAAATTTCCGGACCCTCCGTTTGGACTTGTCAATTAAACCAAGTTTAAATGTTGCGCCTACGAAAGTAAGATGCAATATGTTTTTTTGATAAGTGCGTCTGTCAATCCGTTCGTTCGTCTGTTTGTCCGTCGTTGTATCAAGTACAAACGTATTACACGAATTCATTATTAATAATGTGATTTTTTTTGGCAATGACGCTCTCTTTCCCTTTAAACGGATATGTTATATTTATTAATATTTTGATTTGAGCGTCACTGATGAGTCTTATGTAGACGAAACGCGCGTCTGGCGTACTAAATTATAATCCTGGTACCTTTGATTACTATTTACACCACTTGATCGATGCCACTGCTGGTGCCACGTTCCGAGGGTATCACCAGCCAAGTAGTCAACACCGAAATGAATATCAATAATGTGGTCATTTTTTTTTTTTATAAATTTCCTTTCTACAAAACTATGAAAGGAGTAGGTTCAGTAAGACCCCTTTTTGGTCCCAAAATATTGCAGTTTTACAAAATTGTTAAAATGTAAACCTTTAGTTATTTATTGGACAGTAGAATGCTTCTGCTACATAAATATGGGCTGTTTTTGACAATACAATGCACATATATCCGGTACTAGCACCATTAAGTCATGCTAAATTACTGAAATCCTCATAATTCTAGCATTTTAGTTAAATTTTAGACGGTTTTCGTGTAAAACGAAAGTGGCCGCATTCGTGTTCATCCTTAATATTGAAATGTAAGTTGTATTTTATGATAATACATAACATATATAAAGGTTGAGGATGAACACGGATGCGGCCACTTTCATTTTTACCAAAAAACATCTGAAAAGTGACATTTTTCGGCATATTAGGTAGATTTTTCATATTTGATCTTGAATCGGATCGTTTTTAATGACAAAATCTGAAAAAATCTTTAACATTAACAAATTAATTCAAATAAAATAGACACTTAAGTGTTTAAAAAGTGGTCAAAATCTTTCGTCAGATGAACCTGAAATTTGAGGCCAAAATTGGTCCTTACCGGACCTACTCCTTTTCGAAAAACTAAGGATTTTCTTATCCCAGGCATAGCTTACCTTAGCTGCATTTGGCACAACTTTTTGGAATTTTGGATCCTCAAGGCTCTTCAACTTTGTACTTGTTTGGCTTTATCAATATTTTGATATGAGCGTCACTGATGAGTCTTATGTAGACGAAACGCGCGTACTAAATTATAATCCTGGTACCTTTGATAACTAATTATATGGTGAAATCAGTACCTTCTCATACAGGTTATAGTTTTCGGAAAGGTATTACAGAAAGATGTGTTCACTCCAAATTTAAACTTAATACACGTGTTTATTATGATGTGAACTACTCAAAATTATATTGAAAATTCAGAGTTTTACCCCAATTTTACGATTAGCTGAATAAAAATTTTGGAATTTTGGATCCTCAATGCTCTTCAACTTTGTACTTGTTTGGCTTTATTAATATTTTGATATGAGCGTCATTGATGAGTCTTTTGTAGACGAAACGCGCGTACTAAATTATAATCCTGGTACCTTTGATAACTAATTATATGGTGAAATCAGTACCTTCTCATACAGGTTATAGTTTTCGGGAAAGGTATTACAGAAAGATGTGTTCACTCCAAATTTAAACTTAGTACAAGTGTTTATTATGATGTGAACTACTCAAAATTATATTGAAAATTCAGAGTTTTATCCCAATTTTACGATAAGCTGAATAAAAAAATATATAGAGAGAGCTGATCGTGGTGTTCTACGGCCACACATTCTTGTTTCTCTTCGTTTATATGCTCAAATGGATGTGCGTGTTCTGCATATTGATAAACCTCTTTTGCATCTTATGTAAAATTGAGAATGGAAATGGGGAATGTGTCAAAGAGACAACAACCCGACCAAATAAAAAAACAACAGCAGAGGGTCACCAACAGGTCTTCAATGTAGCAAGAAATTTCCGCACCCGGAGGCGTCCTTAGATGTAGCAGTATGTTTCCTAATGGTTATAGTAAAAGCCTCTGAAAATAGTTCTAAATGTGCATTCTTCTGGCATCTTTTGTTGCTCATCAACGTAAAAGAGAAAAAAATCAACTTCTGATCACCAAAAAATATTGCACCTCTTTGTATGTCAATGCGTCTGTCCGAAACCATACCGCTGATGTCATTAATTCTCGTGTCACTGTGTGTTTGTACGAAGTCTGTTGCCTATAGTTGTTAGATGACGATATGTTGATCTCTTATCTCTTTTACGTTGTTGTACTGTAGGGTTGATGTTCCGAAGAATTACTCTATGAATGCATTTTATTCTATCACACTGTAGCCTTATAGGACAACATTAAATGCTGTTCATGACCAAATGCAGCAATGTTTCGCATTGAGTATTAAACGACAATGAATTATGCATCTGAGTTTGAAATAAAGTAAGTATTAAAGCAGCATATAAATACGATGTTTTTACTGAAGTATCTTCTTCCTCTTGTTCAAGCTTGTCGAAGACTTTCAAATCATCACATCGGGCTAAACAATTTATCACCAACGATGCATTGAATTCACGCTGTTGGTATGGGTTAACTAGAAAGTACATGACGTTCCTCCAATCAATAAGACATATCTGATAAATATAATGGTATATTATTCCAATGGGAATACCAATCAAATAACATAACTCTCTGACAGTCGGATATCAATGTCATACAATTCGTTGACAATTCTAAGGACACTTTGCGCAAATAAACTCATCATAGATACCAGGATTAAATTTTGTATTTACGCCAGACGCGCGTTTCGTCTACAAAAAAAACTCATCAGTTACGCTCGAATCTAAAAAGTTAAAAAGACCAAATATGTACGTAGTTGAAGAGCATTGAGGACTACACAGTTGAAATGGAATGATGATAATCAAGTAGAGTTACGCTGCTTCTTTAAGCTCAATGCCTTATTTGGACGATACGTTGTGTTTATCAAAGCTACTAACTAAATGAGAACATTAATCAAAGTATCAATTCCCGCTTGTTGTGCCCTAACTGATTGTCTAAACTTCCACTCTTCCGATAATACCTTGCAGAACCATCCTGCTGAATTAAAATATTTAATAGTTTTCAGATTTTGTCAATCTTGATCAAATTTTATTTTTGATCAGCATGTTTTGAAGATTAATTTCTTGTCTGAACTCTAGCTATCGGTATTTCTTTTACAGTGCGTTGGTTAAGACATCTTGCAGGGACCTTTTTTTCGTCGTATGTTTTTTAAACATTTCTTCCCATGTGCTTTATTTTCCACAACACAGGAAAATAAGAATTAGGGGGGGGGGGGCGAAATATAAATATACTACTACTATTGTAGCATCGTATAAATTAAGAGAGCAAGGATTATTTAAAGGAAAAGAAATAGATTCGTTGCTTTTATGTTCTTAGTACCATTTTGATACTTTTGTCTGTATTATAAACCATTTAGTTGGAATACAATAGTGGGATTCAAGCACATAGGCGTCACTTAAAAGTTATAATAGTTTGAAATTACCACTTTTAGTTTTTCTAGCACAGCCCACTTGCTTTCAAAATAACATATTTTAAGAAAGAGGATGCAATGTAGATGCTATAAACAGTCCACAGAAATTCTTAAAAGGTTGTCAAGTATTTATTTGTTGTCCCATCATTATCTTCAGTTGGGACGATATAAACACAACATTTATGTAAGGCCAACATTTAAAAGGCTCCGAAATGACAATGTAAAACAATTCAAACGAGAAAACTAATGGCCTGATTTATGTATTTATTAGTCTGTTTTGTTTAGATCAAACACTTCTGTTTACAATAAGACAAGGGTTTTTTTTTTTTTGGAAGTCGAAACACTCCTGTTTCCTCTAAAATATGATTTCTATCTGCACGTCTTTTTCTTAAGCAGGACTAACAAAAATAGAGAAAAAAAACGTTTGAAAATACTTGGCACTGTATGTAGTCCTATAATATATGACCTCGTAAGCACTATTTTCTATTTTTGTTTACTTCTGATGTTTCCTTTTCACTTATTTCTCTATTTATTATTTTGTATTTCTATTTTTATATTAAAATGCCAAATTTCGTTTATAAAAATGAAAATATCAGCATAAAACTTTTATAAATAACAAAAATATAACTTTTAATGTTTAAGTTAAAGAGACAACTTCTATATAATGTTCGTGGCTTTTTGTACGTTACTACAAGAAAAATCTCTTTATAAAATACAGTTAAAACAAATCTGTGAGTCTATAGTTAAATCAAATTGATAAAATGTATGAAAGTGTTAAAGCAGAATGTACTTACGAGAGTTAATACATTTCTTTGCCATTATGGCTCTTTTTTGGAGTTATAAAAGACTACTGCTGTACAGTATTGGGCCTTATAACAAACTATGCAATGGCTGCAACGGAGATGATCCATAAGTTTAAACAAAAATCATGATGCACGAATAATTTAAAATGTGTCTTTTGATTTTCAAACTTTAATATCAAAAAAATGTCAAGCTGTCTTCATGTTTAAATTTACGAACAGTATATCATATGATCATCTACATTTATATAATATTCTCTCAGGTCAACGAGTCTTCGTGTACTAAGAGAAGACCGAATTTGGTTTTTAAAAATAACATTTAAATGCTCTTGTCTTATGATCTGGATCTTTAATTGACCAACTGGTAGTTCTAAGAAGAGAATTAGTCTTCAGTGAAACCTTTTATAATTTTAAAAGTGCCAATATAGTGACAAATTCAATGAGAAACAATACAAAGGCACTAGACACTATCCCATACAACAGGAATCCAAATTTAAGATATACAAATACAAATAATTACAATAGATGTATGTTTCATTATAATACGTTATCCTGATTGGCTAACTGCATAAATAATCACATGTTATTCCTTAAGCAATTGCATTACAGAATAAAACTTATCATTCATGATAACACGAGGTCCGACGATAAAGTACACAGGTGAATTAAATAAAAACTTGATAAAATTCATGTTTTCATGATCCTAGCTAAAAAATGTAATTATAAGTATTGAATGCTTCTTTTTTGTAACTTCATAGGGTTGTAAAAGCGACCGTGCGTACATTTTTAGGATGAAGCGCTTCATATAAAATGTACTTCGGTCAACGCTTTTACACCCCAATGAAGTTACAAAAAGAAACATTCAATTCTTAAGTGTTAGCTTTAAGACAGCTCTCCAAGAGGGTATGTAATGTCCTTTACCGTCTAGCGTCAAACGGCCATTTTCGGGTACAGTCATTCGTCAAATTATGCTTGTAGTGATTCGTCAGAGGTCTCAAAGATAAGATAAGATAAGATAAGAATTTTATTAATCTAATCAAGAACCCATTAAGGGCATAATTTTACAGCAATATTATGCACTATATGATTGGAAAAAAGCTAAACAGAAACCTAATATCATACTATAAGGTTATGGACAGGATCAGAGCCTAACACAACATATGTCTTACATAGCTATTACATCAAATCTTATAACAATAGAAAGAGGATGCAATGTAGATGCTATAAACAGTCCACAGAAATTCTTAAAAGGGTTGTCAAGTATTCATTTGTTGTCCCATCATTATCTTCAGTTGGGACGATATAAACACAACATTTATGTAAGGCCAACATTTAAAAGGTTCCGAAATGACAATGTAAAACAATTCAAACGAGAAAACTAAGGCCTGATTTATGTATTTATTAGTCTGTTTTGTGTAGATCAAACACTTCTGTTTATAATAAGACAAGGGTTTTGTTTTTGGAAGTCGAAACACTCCTTTTTCCTCTAAAATATAATTTCTATCTGCACGTCTTTATCTTAAGCAGGACTAAATAAATAGAGAAAAAAACGTTTGAAAATACTTGGCACTGTATGTAGTCCTATAACATATGACCTCGTAAGCACTATTTTCTATTTTTGTTTATTTCTGATTTTTCCTTTTCACTTATTTCTCTATCTATTATTTTGTATTTCTATTTTTATATTAAAATGCCAAATTTCGTTTATAAAAATGAAAATA
This sequence comes from Mytilus edulis, assembly GCA_019925275.1. NCBI lineage: Eukaryota > Metazoa > Mollusca > Bivalvia > Mytilida > Mytilidae > Mytilus > Mytilus edulis. The sequence continues at coordinate 74,695,057 of CM034350.1, read as the reverse complement.
TCAGCATAAAACTTTTATAAATAACAAAAATATAACTTTTAATGTTTAAGTTAAAGAGACAACTTCTATATAATGTTCGTGGCTTTTTGTACGTTACTACAAGAAAAATCTCTTTATAAAATACAGTTAAAACAAATCTGTGAGTCTACAGTCAAATCAAATTGATAAAATGTATGAAAGTGTTCAAGCAGAATGTACTTACGAGAGTTAATACATTTCTTTGCCATTATGGCTCTTTTTTGGAGTTATAAAAGACTACTGCTGTACAGTATTGGGCCTTATAACAAACTATGCAATGGCTGCAACGGAGATGATCCATAAGTTTAAACAAAAATCATGATGCACGATTAATTTAAAATGTGTCTTTTGATTTTCAAACTTTAATATCAAAAAAATGTCAAGCTGTCTTCATGTTTAAATTTACGAACAGTATATCATATGATCATCTACATTTATATAATATTCTCTCAGGTCAACGAGTCTTCGTGTACTAAGAGAAGACCGAATTTGGTTTTTAAAAATAACATTTAAATGCTCTTGTCTTATGATCTGGATCTTTAATTGACCAACTGGTAGTTCTAAGAAGAGAATTAGTCTTCAGTGAAACCTTTTATAATTTTAAAAGTGCCAATATAGTGACAAATTCAATGAGAAACAATACAAAGGCACTAGACACTATCCCATACAACAGGAATCCATATTTAAGATATACAAATACAAATAATTACAATAGATGTATGTTTCATTATAATACGTTATCCTGATTGGCTAACTGCATAAATAATCACATGTTATTCCTTAAGCAATTGCATTACAGAATAAAACTTATCATTCATGATAACACGAGGTCCGACGATAAAGTACACAGGTGAATTAAATAAAAACTTGATAAAATTCATGTTTTCATGATCCTAGCTAAAAAATGTAATTATAAGTATTGAATGCTTCTTTTTTGTAACTTCATAGGGTTGTAAAAGCGTTGACCGTGCGTACATTTTTAGGATGAAGCGCTTCATATAAAATGTACTTCGGTCAACGCTTTTACACCCCAATGAAGTTACAAAAAGAAACATTCAATTCTTAAGTGTTAGCTTTAAGACAGCTCTCCAAGAGGGTATGTAATGTCCTTTACCGTCTAGCGTCAAACGGCCATTTTCGGGTACAGTCATTCGTCAAATTATGCTTGTAGTGATTCGTCAGAGGTCTCAAAGATAAGATAAGATAAGATAAGAATTTTATTAATCTAATCAAGAACCCATTAAGGGCATAATTTTACAGCAATATTATGCACTATATGATTGGAAAAAAGCTAAACAGAAACCTAATATCATACTATAAGGTTATGGACAGGATCAGAGCCTAACACAACATATGTCTTACATAGCTATTACATCAAATCTTATAACAATAGAAAGAGGATGCAATGTAGATGCTATAAACAGTCCACAGAAATTCTTAAAAGGTTGTCAAGTATTCATTTGTTGTCCCATCATTATCTTCAGTTGGGACGATATAAACACAACATTTATGTAAGGCCAACATTTAAAAGGTTCCGAAATGACAATGTAAAACAATTCAAACGAGAAAACTAAGGCCTGATTTATGTATTTATTAGTCTGTTTTGTGTAGATCAAACACTTCTGTTTATAATAAGACAAGGGTTTTGTTTTTGGAAGTCGAAACACTCCTTTTTCCTCTAAAATATAATTTCTATCTGCACGTCTTTATCTTAAGCAGGACTAAATAAATAGAGAAAAAAACGTTTGAAAATACTTGGCACTGTATGTAGTCCTATAACATATGACCTCGTAAGCACTATTTTCTATTTTTGTTTATTTCTGATTTTTCCTTTTCACTTATTTCTCTATCTATTATTTTGTATTTCTATTTTTATATTAAAATGCCAAATTTCGTTTATAAAAATGAAAATATCAGCATGAAACTTTTATAAATAACAAAAATATAACTTTTAATGTTTAAGTTAAAGAGACAACTTCTATATAATGTTCGTGGCTTTTTGTACGTTACTACAAGAAAAATCTCTTTATAAAATACAGTTAAAACAAATCTGTGAGTCTACAGTCAAATCAAATTGATAAAATGTATGAAAGTGTTCAAGCAGAATGTACTTACGAGAGTTAATACATTTCTTTGCCATTATGGCTCTTTTTTGGAGTTATAAAAGACTACTGCTGTACAGTATTGGGCCTTATAACAAACTATGCAATGGCTGCAACGGAGATGATCCATAAGTTTAAACAAAAATCATGATGCACGATTAATTTAAAATGTGTCTTTTGATTTTCAAACTTTAATATCAAAAAAATGTCAAGCTGTCTTCATGTTTAAATTTACGAACAGTATATCATATGATCATCTACATTTATATAATATTCTCTCAGGTCAACGAGTCTTCGTGTACTAAGAGAAGACCGAATTTGGTTTTTAAAAATAACATTTAAATGCTCTTGTCTTATGATCATGAAATATTTCCCAAATTAGTATATTTAGATTTTTAAAGATCATGTGTTCAAACAATTTAAATTCAAACTTTACAGAATGGGTTTATTCAACCTATGCCAACATTTTGAAATTTAGGTATAAAATTGTATGAAAAAATGTTGGCATAGGTGGAAATTTCGTGCTTTATTTGGCTTTTTTAACTTTTTTGCATTCGAGCGTCACTGATGAGTCTTTTGTAGACGAAACGCGTGTCTGGCCTATATACAAAATTAGGTTCTGGTATCTATGATGAGTTTATTGTTACAGATTAAGTGTTATAAAAACATAAATTGATCAGGGTCTTATCAATTTACAACCAGTTTAAACCTAGCATTAAAGTTTACCAAATATACAGTTTCTTTTACAAGTACTAGTGAAAATGTAGGTAATTGTGTGTGTTGATGATCTCTATTTCATATAGGAATTAGTTTTATCCTTTATTATATGTCTCTGGTGACACGAAGGAAAACGTGATATATATGAGCTTATTCGAAATTATGTACCTGTTGACTAAAATAATTCCATGAAAATTGTCTTATTATTTTTTTTTCCATTGACAAAACAATGGATTTACTGCCAGTTAATCTTATTGACGATTTTTGATGGTAGTACCCAACGTTTTATTAAATATTACGAATGGTTAAATCATGAGAGAATTTTTCTTTAATTTGGTAATAAAATAATTGTGACAAGAAGTAATTTGTTGCCTATTTACGATTTAAAATAGTTCATCTCTCGCTCGTATCCGTAATCATTCATGTGGAGAAATTCAAATATGATATAAGACAATATAAGAAATCATACTGCTAATTAAACGTACTATACCTATGATATTGATTAAGATCTGAATACCTCAGTGTATAGGTGTTCAGATCCCAAACCAAGATAGGTGATCTAAATAGTTTATTTACAAAATGGACGACTTACTTTTAATTCGAATCGCTGCTGGCTCACAACAAGCCATTTTCCGTCCAGGATATCGGTGTTTACGAAATATCCATACGTCAAACCAAGCGAAAAGAGTTGGCAATGTAGACAACTTTAACCGGAAATAAAATGTCCAGACTGGCTCCCATCCAATATTCCATATAATAAAAGACAGGTAGATCAGTCGTATTACCCATTATGTAGAAAACTGATACAGGGTGAATTTCGTGCCAATTTATGGCTGTTAATGACTTGATATCCTCATTAAACTTCACAAAATATATTTTTTAGTAGGGAACAAATTTCATCCATACAATCGTGGATATAACGGATGCATAATGAAATTTCACTGTGACGATATTTCGATATTATTTTTTTTTTTAGTCTGTTGGAAATATCACACTCTTAATTGCTAAACAAATTTACATTTAATAAAAAAAAAATCAAAAAAATCCAGTAAACGGGATGGACGCAAAGTACCTGTGTTTTGCGGGGGCGAAGATGCAGTTTTTTCGAGAAGTTTTCCATCTCCTTCATCAGCATCATCATTCATATTTCACAGAATTGTCAATAGCTTGATGAGGAGTTAGTTGACTGAACTAATTATATTTGAATTTCGTTCTAATTGACCAACTGGTGAGTCCTAAGAAGAGAATTAGTCTTCAGTGAAACATTTTATAATTTTAAAAGTGGCAATATAGTGACAAATTCAATGAGTAACAATACAAAGGCACTAGACACTATCCCATACAACACGAATCCATATTTAAAATATACAAATACAAATAATTACAATAGATGTATGTTTCATTATAATACGTTATTCTGATTGGCTAACTGCATAAATTATCACATGTTATTCCTTAAGCAATTGCATTACAGAATAAAACTTATCATTCATGATAAAACGAGGTCCGACGATAAAGTACACAGGTGAATTGAATAAAAACTTGATAAAATTTATGTTTTCATGATCCTAGCTAAAAAATGTAATTATAAGTATTGAATGCTTCTTTTTGTAACTTCATAGGGTTGTAAAGGCGTTGACCGTGCGCACATTTTTAGGATGAAGCACTTCCGCGCTTCATATAAAATGTACTTCGGTCAACGCTTTTACACCCCAATGAAGTTACAAAAAGAAGCATTAAAATCTTTAAAAGTGTTAGCTTTAAGACAGCTCTCCAAGAGGGTATGTAATGTCCTTTATCGTCTAGCGTCAAACGGCCATTTTAGGGTACAGTCATTCGTCAAATTATGCTTGTAGTGATTCGTCAGAGGTCTCAAAGATAAGATAAGATAAGATAAGATAAGAATTTTATTAATCTAATCAAGAACCCATTAAGGGCATAATTTTACAGCAATATTATGCACTATATGATTGGAAAAAAGCTAAACAGAAACCTAATATCATACTATAAGGTTATGGACAGGATCAGAGCCTAACACAACATATGTCTTACATAACTATTACATCAAATCTTATAATAATAGGTAAAGAATTTAATAAAAAAAATTGATAAAAATCGTGTTTTCATGAGCCTAGCTAAAAAATGGAATTATAAGAATTGAGTGCTTCTTTTTGTAACTTCATAGGGTTGTAAAAGCGTTGACCGTGCGCACATTTTTAAAATGAAGCGCTTCTGTCCTTCATACAAAATGTACTTCGGTCAACGCTTTTACACCCCAATGAAGTTAAAAAAAGAAGCATTCAATTCTTAAATGAACCCCAAATTTCATTACAATCGAATAAAATTGGTTTTATTGTGTACTCATATAAATTAACCGTTATTCGTCATGAAGGTATCCCCATTACCTCCCTCCTCAACAAGGCATCAACAGGTTCAATTTCATTATTTCTCCCGTTGAATTCAAGCCAGAATTGGGTTTTTTTCAACGAACACTTACAGATACAGATGAGGCCCCTCATGGGAGTGTCGTAGTATTCACATAATGACATTTTTTTCTAATATAATCTCACTTATCATTAGTTATTTGTTTAAACAAGTTTATAAAAATTACAGTTCTATATTGTCAAATAATCATGAAATATTTGGTCTGGTTATCAAATGATCACTATAAAAACCTCCAAGAACTGATCATCCTTCCTTGCCGGTCTTCAGTTCTGAACAAACCGTCAGAATGACCAGTCGAAATACGAAAAAAAAAATTAAATAACATGACTTTTTATTGAAGATATGTTGCCATTTATTCTAAGAATTAGTAAGGAAAAATCAAATGTAGGAGAAATTTGAAGTGAACTTAGTTTTTGTTTATAAACATCTTTTCCGAAAACAAACTAATATTGAAACGCTTAATTATTCGAAATAACAAAGATGGAAACCCCCTCTTCGTGGTAGTTATTTGAGTTATTTCATTTATTGTCTCATATATTGATTTCATTCATATGTTTTGACAAAAGTATGAGAGTATACCGAAAACACATTTACATTTTTCTATATTTATTTATATCATGTTGTAGCTATATTAAGTAAAAATTAAAATTCCAAAAAAAATGTTGTTCCTTGAAAAAACAGTAAGTGCAACCTTATTGCTAAAGAAATATAACACCAAATTTGATTGGTTTGTTGGATGAAGGCTAAAAATATCTAATTTAAATCAATGTACATAGCTAGACAAAATTTCAAAGAAGGATAACTCATATTTTTTAATTGGAAAATAAATAAAGGGCAGATAATAATAAAATGTTCTCACTGTTATCTCCCTTGTTAAAGTCTTTTTCTTAATTATAGCTTGGTTCAATCTGAAATGTATCTATGCTTACTGAAACAAACAACAAATCCAGTTTAAGTGTTAAATTGCTTCTAAGTTCTAATTCTATATGGATTACTATAATTTGAGTTAATGATACTTTATACATTTTAAACAGTTTGTTCTCTGGTAGATATCTATCTCATATTGTTCTAAGTATTACAACACAATTTACACCACAACTTCAACCAATAATCAAACAGTTAGATAGTTATTTATGCAAGTAAACTGTAGTTGTCAGGGATATATCTATTATCACTACTGGTGCATTTTTGGGAAACAACCTAGTATAATATTTTGGCGGAAATTCATTTGACGATATCTAAACGTTTTGAAACGAAGTGAAAAATATTGTGCGCCACGTGGGCGCTTACATTTGTCACTGTATGCGCCATTTCTTGTCAATATGCGCTATAGGCGCAGGGCGCACGTCCTTCCCGATCACTGCAAACCGTTAAAACACTAAGACTCAAATTTGAAATGAATCCATTCAACACCAATATTATATTGCTCCTGGCCATTTTTTATAGTAAAAATTAAATCCATCATTTGGGTGAACTAAATGGAGATCTAGACTTTTAGGGAATTCGAAGGTGTATGTCGACTGCGCTCAGTATCAGTAAACAAGAAGTAGCTGTGTGACGGCAATGAAAACAGTACGCACGCTATAGCATCATGGTTGTCTTGCATGCATACCAAAAATTAGATTAATATCTTAAGCCATTTAGCAAAAAAACTGTTGAATAATGTTTGATGTAGAATGATCCCCCCCCCCTTTTTTTAAACTTATTATTATGAATTACAGAATCACCCCGGTCATAAATATAGCTGTCAATGATAATGCAATGTTCTATTTAACATACAAATTAATATTTTTGACAAGTATTTTATCATACTTTTGTTGAAAAGGACTATACAAAGATAGCCATTAAAAAATGAAATTTGACCACCTCAATTTTAAACTCAGCTTTTGGCCACATATAGTAGGCTTAAATTGTACAAAAGTAGAGCACAATATCTTTTGTGCTATAAACGAGATAGTTGAGGGCAAATGGGGCTAAATTTGACCTTCTTCTTAAAAGAAATCTTAATTTAATAACAAAATCAAACACCGACTACCCGGAGTGACAAAGTTGTGAGGCCAGTTTCAACACATAATATTGCAATTACAGCCATCATGCATACATGCAGATATAGCTTATATCCCTACCTTTTTAGACCAGTGGGAATTTAACCTCTATGTGTCTGTTGTATGCCCAAAATTGAACAGAACAAAAGTTGACTAGACTTACAGGTTTTGACCACCGGATGTGAAGAATTTTATTCAAGCAGAGTTATCTACCTTTTTTTCACCTAACGGTAGTTAATATAGCTACATGTTGCCACAGCGTGTGTAATATAATATAGGACACTTGCACACACCGGTCAGCTGGGTCGTTTGCGTTGTTGAATCTGGTTGGTTGGCCACATCATCAATACATAATCGTAATCAGTAAAATGTTTGATATGTTAGGGCTATCTTGAACACACACTTTTCTTTGTAACGTCTTCAGCTAAAGTGTATAACATTATACTAATGCAAGGTAATTTTAGAAATAATGAAACTAGTGCCATGCCCTGAATAGAAGTGAAAATGAACTTTGGGGCTGATTGTACATGTAAAGGGTTAAATGATTATTTTTAAAACTTTGTGTTTGTTCTAGTATATTATGTGTTCAGTCTTTTAACTTGCAGTCAAATCCTAGGAAAAAAGTGACATTTTTAAGATAAAAACATTTACGAAGTTTTGGCACTGATCTGTAATGTGAACTTATACAAGTAATATAGGGACGAAGTCCCCTAATACAGTAGAAAAATCAATGAAAAAAAAAAGAAAAAAAAATATAATTCAAACTTTTTTTTTTGTCGCTTTTTTTAATTCCCTCATTTGCGCAGAACGCAGAAATCTACTTCCTTCTTCCGGTCTCGTTGTCGTGAGACTTTGAGTAGTCTAGTAAAATATAGGAACTCATGAAACACAATACCAATATTTCATTTTCAATAATTCTTTGTCTTTGATATGAATTGGCGTTACCTGATGAATTACGTTTCTTTGTTTACATTGAACATGACGCCATAACTTAAATAACGTCACAAGTAAAATCCCTAACAACAGAAAAAAAATCTGAAACGTTACGGCATTTCAATTTCTTTTTTTTACAAATATTTAGGTTACAAAAAAAATAATTCATACAGACTTCGTCACCATTCACAGGTAATGCCTGCCTCATATTACAACATGTTCAAAGTGGTACATGTAACTGTTGAGTTTGGAATGTTCGTTTTGAATTTTCCACGGAGTTCGGTATTTTTGTATTTTACTTTGTAAGTCCTTCCTGAGCCTGAGAAAGAAATCGTAATTTTTGTCATTTTAATTCATAGAATTTTATAATATGAAGGATCAGTCATCTTATTGCTACTCATACCACATTTTTTTATATCTATCTATAGAAAGTGCTTTTAGAGGTTTTAACCACCTCTTTTATTACTATAAAATAAGTTGTCATAAACCCTTGTGATAAAGCCCGTTTATAAAGTAAAGTTATAGATTAAAGCGAATTTTATTTATGTATCACTGGTAAAGCAGCTATTTCGTTGCCACAAATGTCTTAAAACATTTACTTTAATAATTCTTTATTGATTTTTGTCGATGCTTTTTTTTATTCTTTCTTTTTTTGTGCTTTGTGTTGATTTGATTAGTTACACTATTTTTTTCTTATTCTGTTCATTCAAAAGAATTAAAATATTTAGTATGTAGTATTTTTTTATACTTATTTTTCTTTGCGCTATGTAAAATCGTACAACAATGTGTTGTTTTTAGGCTGTTTTTTTACCTTTCTTTTTCATTACAATTGGGGAAAAAAAATCAGATGTATCATGCATTTATTTGCTTTCTCTATTTTTTATCAAAGTTTACTCATCAAATATTTTTTCATCCACAGCCTGTACATTTATTCTCACAATCTAAACTATTGTACATATGTTTTGTTATGTTCTTGACTGGAGTGACGAAATATTGTTTAGATGTAGTTATTGTATTGTTAGACCTGTCGAATTCGTGTATAACTATGTTTGTGTTTGACAATGGGTAATGATATTCAAGCTTATCGCTCGTCGATAGGTCAATTCTACTGTAAACTTAATTCAGTATTCTGTAGGAAAATGATGTATTTAAGAAAAAGACACAATTATTTATTTGAACTGTTCTTGCTTATTATGAAATGCAAATGTTTGACGTCGGTATGCTATTCTATATATCTTGATTTGTTTCTATTGAAACCAATGTTAACATTTGTGATATTATTATTGATAATGCTAAGTAATGATGTAGAAGTTAATCCTGGTCCTTTAGGTGGTTTTTTCTCAATTTTTCACCTTAATATTAGAAGTATGCGTAATAAAGTAGACTATGTTGAAAACATTAGTAATGAAGCTGATGTGATTTGTTTAACCGAAACGCATCTTGACGAAAATATAAAAAATGAAGATATTCTTATTGAGGGTTATAATAGAGATCCTTATAGAAAAGACCGCAATAGCTCAGGAGGAGGAATTATAATCTATATTAGTAAATTTATTCAAGCCAAACCGAGACCCGATTTGGATTTTGATAATGAAGCATTATGGCTTGAAATTACCTTCCCTTCTAACAAATTACTCCTTTGTGTTGTATATCGACAACCTTCAAACAACAATACTTTTTGGGATAAATTTCATGAATCTATCGAAATTGCAATGAGCTATACTCCAAATGTTGTTATAACGGGTGATGTAAATGTAGATTTTCTTACTGGCCATTCACATAAAATTTTTGATATTATGAGACTAAATGGCCTTAAAAATGTTATAAACGAACCAACCAGATTTTGTGCCACACGCCAGTCCTTGTTAGATCCTATTTTGGTATCAGATTCATGTGATGTCTACGATTCCCATGTAATACAAATAGATCGTACGTATAGTGATCATGACGGAACTATTATATTCTTGAATAATCTCACCAGGTCACAAAATAATACTACTTATAAAAGAATGATTTGGGACTATCGAAATGCCGACTTCGACAAATGTAACGAGCTCATTGCTACTTTTGATTGGGAATCAATAATTAATGCTGAAAATAGTATGGATCAAAATTGTAAAAATTTTACAAATAAATTTCTTGAATATATTAATGACTGTATCCCACAAAAAGAAGTAACTATACGACCAAATGATAAAATATGGTTTAATTCTGACCTACGGAGAGAAATACGTAAACGTGATAGACTACACAAACAAGCTCGTAGGTCCAATAGTATTCCAGATCTGAATAAGTATAAAAAGCAAAGAAATAATGTGAATAATTTAAAACGATACACAAAAGATCAATTTTACTTAAACGCAAATAGTTTGTTGGACGAGTTTGCATCTGGTAATTCTAAATCGTATTGGTCATTAATGAAAAAATTAGCTAAGACATCGGGTAATTCTACTCATATCACTCAACTTAAAAATGAAAATGACGAATTAGTCACTGAAAATTACGATAAAGCATGTCTTTTGAATAAGTATTTTTGTTCCATATCTACTATAAATGAAAATAATGATAAATCTCCAGAATTTCTGACTAGGTCAAATTCTAAAATAGATATTTTCTTTATAAACTCAAATCAAGTCATTGATATTTTGCAGACTTTAAAATTGGGAAAAGCATCAGGTAATGACTCAATTAGTCACCAAATGCTAAAAAAGACAAGTTATACTGTCAGTGTACCCTTATCATTGTTATTTAATTTGTCATTTGAAAAGGCAGAGTTTCCTAGTCAATGGAAAACAGCTATTGTCATGCCGTTATTCAAAACCGGAGACAAATCACTGGTTTCCAATTATAGACCAATCTCATTATTATCAGCAGTGGGTAAAGTTTTTGAAAGAATTGTGTTTAAAAATGTATTTAATCACTTAATAGCAAACAATTTATTATACAAATTTCAATCAGGTTTTATTCCAGGTCATTCTACCGTTCACCAGCTAATAGAAATTTACTATAGGATATGCATGTCACTTGATGATCGCTGTATAACATCTCTTATATTATGTGATATCTCGAAAGCTTTTGATAGGGTATGGCATAGTGGCCTCTTAATAAAACTAAAAGCGTATGGTATTGATGGAAATCTGTATAAATGGTTTGAAAGTTATATTTCAAATAGAAAACAAAGCGTTTTTGTTTCAAATGCCTATTCGCCTTTTGATAATACTAATGCAGGAGTTCCGCAAGGCTCTGTATTAGGTCCCCTACTATTTCTTATTTATGTAAATGACATAGCTGATAATTTGACAAGTCTAACTCGATTGTTTGCTGATGATACATCTCTTTCTTATTCCAGCAATAATCCTTACACTATAGAGGATGTCTTAAACAGCGATTTAGAACAAATTTCAGTATGGTCTAAAGATTGGCTTATTAACTTTAACCCTAATAAGACAAAGGCTATGATATTCTCCTGCCATACTTCCCCAGATGATATTGAAATAGAATTTCAAAACCAATTAGTAGAATTTGTCTCCTGTCATAAACACTTAGGGATTACTTTTGATTCCAATGGTAAATTCCATACACATATAGAAAATATTTTAAAGTGTGCAAGCACAAGATTAAATGTTCTTAAAAAATTGAAATATGTATTGAATAGAAATTATCTTGCTCGTATATATTTAACTTTTATAAGACCCGTTATGGAATATGCATGTGAGTTATGGGATGGTTGTACTCAACAAGAAGCCGACAATTTAGAACATGTTCAGTTAGAAGCAGGGAGGTTAGTAACTGGGTTGCCCGTGTTTGCTAGTCGGGAAGCTATATATTTTGAAACTGGCTGGCAATTGCTTGTGGACAGAAGAAAATCCAGAAAGCTCAATATGTTCTATTCTTTACATAATGGGACTGCCCCTGATTATCTATGTGATTTAATGCCCCCGCTTGTTGGTCAAGTATCTAACTACGATTTGCGAAACAGTAATAATTATGTAGTACCCGGTTATAGACTAGACATAACTAGAAAATCCTTTTTCCCATCCACTACTATTGAATGGAATAGCCTTCCCCCCGACATACGTAAGTCCAAAAACATAAATATTTTTAAACGAAAGATGAAGTCCAAATTGATACAGCCACCTTCCTATTTTAGTTGTGGGGATAGAAAACTTAATATCATTCATACACGTTTGAGAAATATGTGCAGTTCTTTAAATTCAGATTTACATCGTGTTAATATTAAACCAAGTCCCGCATGCAGCTGTGGCCACCCTGTTGAGGATAGTATACACTATTTTTTAGAGTGCGCTCTTCATAACGAAGCAAGAGAAATACTGTTTTCAAAATTAGAAAGTTATGCTATATCCATTGAGCTTCTATTAGCTGGTGACGGTGACCTTTCTTTTCAGCAAAACAAAGACATTTTTGAGTCCGTACAATCTTATATCAGAATAACACAAAGATTTAAAACAATCAATTAACATTCTAAATTTCTACTTTACAACCTTTCACTCCAGTCTAGTTGTTTCATTATTATTCCTTATTATATTGTATTTTTTTTCTTTTTTCTTTTTATTTCTAATTTTTGTTTGAAGTATGTATTACATGCATTACTACTATGTTGTATTTTTTTCTTTTTCGCCATTATCTAATGTACTTTGTGTTTATATTTATATTGGGAGAGGACGTCTCTAATGTTGTTATAACTTGTGTCCAATCCCTTTTGCTACTTTTGCAAATAAAATATGTTTCAACTAAATTTGATTAGTCCTGTCATGGTCAACTGATTTTATTGTTTGTTTAATGTGTGAATAACGATTGCCTCAGATCTGTGGAAAAAGGGGGTTGCGTCTTAAAACATAACCCGTCATGTTCTGTGTGTGCCTGTCCCAAGCCAGGAGCCTGTAATTCAATGGTTGGCGTTTGTGGCTGTATGCCATATTTGTTTTTCGTACATTCTTTGGTATATAGAGAATATAAATCAGGCTTTTTTTTTACTGTTCTACATTTGCAATGTGTGTGCATTTTCTACGTTTTTTTTTCACTCGATGATTTCTATAATGTGTTTTAGTTTTTCTCATTGTTTAGAGAAGTACGGTGACATACAGTTGATAATATCTAGGAAAATTTGCTATCTGGTGGATATTCATCTCATTAGAATTATACCACATCTTCTAAATCTTGTTCCATGTCTTGTTTTTACAATACATCCTCACCTGTTTCTCATTCACGAAAAGACATGTTTCTTGTGGAAGAACAATCTCTTGATTATGTTTTTTACCATTTTGACATTTTCAATCATGTTTTGAAAAAAAAATATCAGTTAATTTTGGATTCCTTTGTTTTCTGCTTTGACCTCCATTATCTCCCCTATTCCATTTCCTCTTCTCACATCTATTTCTTATGTATAAAACATAAATATTAAAAATACTAGAGTATCAAATTTGAATAAGGAATGATTGTCTTGAAAGATGAAAAACGGATTGAAAATTTAATTTTATTTTATGGACTTTTGACGCCAATTGTTAAATTAAAGGCCTATTTTACAAGATAAAAGTCCGCCGGAAGACGTGTTGCCTAACCGGACACATTGTTATACCTTCGAGCCGACTAGTGTATGTAAATTTCTTATTGTCACGTGCAGCGAATACCTATTTTTAAGTCTTTAGTTTGATTCGACTGGGTATGACCCCCCTTTTTTTCCCACTCTAAGCGCTCTAAGCAAGCATAATTATAATAACCAACAAGCTCTGAATCGTCTATGAAACAGTTGCACATAAAAAGGAGCAGGTATTAAAGGAACCATTATTTGGCCCCATAAATACTAATATCTGACAGACTGATACCTTTCCTTTAAGATTAACTCTGCTATCAACAACACATTCTCCAAACAAAAAAAATATGACAAAACACAATCTCTGAAAATGTTCCTGACTTAGGACAGTCACATGAAAATGTGGCAGGGTATACTAACTTGAAGTTTTTGAAATCTCAAAACTCCCTATTTGAAACTGGATTAGTGAACAAACAACAAAAGAAATGCACTAACATCAGTACAAAGGAACATACAAACACTAGGTTTTGGTAACCATTGCATAATGAAAACAGACACAACGACAGCTTATATAAATTGAAACAGTCATTTAATTTTACCACAGACTTGTTGAATAATAAACGTTAGATCTCAAATCGAGCATAAAAATGTATACTAGTAACATGAGTTGAACTTATATAAGAAATAAAAAAAATCATATACCTATTTCCATACACAACTTGAACAACTTCACTGCTTAGCTGACAAGTTACAGGGGACATGTGTGTACTTACTCACACACTTTCGACGGAAGTAACCCGAACGTTCCAACCATACCGTGATCAAATAAATTACTGTTTATTTTTTTTTTCTTGTTCAGTCTGATTAAGGAGGTTTATTAAAAGGTGCCATACAAACTCCTTGATCTGAATAAATACCTTTTGAACAGATAAGGACATGTTCCTTCTTCCTTTTTTCCGTTCCTTAAACTGTATGTTTTCCTCAAGTGTAAAAGTCAAATTATATTATTATTATTGAAAGAGATTTCAAATAAATATTTAAACTAGGTTATATTCAAATTCAACTAGATTGCACCAAATTCTGTTGAACATCGTAAGTAAATGAACTCATCATAGATATCAATAGATATAGATTGAAATTTTATGTTTACGCCAGTCGCATGTTTCGTCTATAAAAGTCTTACAGTGACACTCGAATAAATTAAAAGTTAAAAAGGTCAAATAAAGTACGAAGTTGAAGAGCATTGGGGACCAAAAATTCCTAAAAGTTTCAATTTCGACAAAGGAAATCTATTCTTGACGTACAAAAACCTTATTATTTCAAAAAATCAAAGTTTTGTTAAATCAGGGCATACGATACAGTTACAGGGGAGGTAATGAGGTTGCTAACGTAATTGTTATTTTCGCAACGTCAAACGGTGACTTATCGGGAAAAGATGCAGTTTTCGGCTGACTTTTATCATTCAAACTAATTTAACTTGAATACGAGTTCATGGACCTCTCTTTTTTAAAATGACATTTAGTTTGATTACGTAAGAAGATTATGTGTACCAATTTTCCCGAAAACGTAAATAATGCAATTTTTTTTAAATTTGATTAATATACAGCTTAAATGACGGTTTTTTTCTACTTCATGAACATTTGATAAAATTGAGTTATTTGTAAAAATAAAATGTAAAAATTTATACAATATTTATACATAAATAACAAATAATGTAACAAAAACAGCTCGTGTTTATCTTTTAAAACAAAAAGGTTATGTATTTCTATCAAAAGGAAAAATACGTCAACAAAGATGTATTTTGAGGAAATATGTGAAATTTGAACCTCAATTTATTCAAAAAGTAGCACATGAAGGTACATTTTTTATTACATATTTGATTTAATCAGGTAAAAAATAGCCTACATGCAAATTTTCATCAAAATTTCAATATGGGATCAAAACTATATCGTATGCCCTTAACATTCAATTTATAATTATGACCATATCAATGATAACTCAGAAGTGCTGACAACTGGGCTGGTGGTACCCTCGGGGAAAACAACTCCATCAGCAGTGGCATCGACCCCGTGGTTATAACTAAACTCATTATAGATACCAGGATTGAAATTTGGTGTTTTCGCCAGTAAACACATTGCGGTAAATTACCAGTGCTTTAAAATTAATTCGTAAGCATAATCATGAATTTCTAGCAGTGGCGGGTCAAGGTGATGCAACAAGGAGCTCTCTTTTTTTTTTTACGACCAATGCTTTTGAATAGGAACATGAAGTAGAAACCCTCCCTTTATCCTTGGTTAGTCACCCCCTTTTAAAAACTGATGGATTCGCCCCTGAGGTAAAGTATATTTTGTCGGGGTTCGTTCTCTCTTTAAGAAAAGTTAAAAAGCTGCACTTCTTTTTGTCGCTTTAGATTTGGAAAAGATGATATTCAAATTTTATTATTCTTGTTTGTAATCAAATAAGTTATTGATATACTGTTACAGTTACTAAGAAATTTGAATCAATATTTACATACTGCCAACGTAACCAACACCTGTTGTGTATTGTTTTACATCAACAATATTGGACATTTTGTTGGCTTCAGAATCTTAATTTTAACGGTTGCTGAAATTCAATCTGACTTATTATTTAGTCACTCATGTATAGCATTTGTAGCTGTGGGACAAAATTAGACTTAAAGTATAGGAAAGGGAGGGGGTGATGATGGCAAACTCATAAAACTGAGAACAAACCACAGGAGGGGGAGTCACTTCTTATTATCGGATGTAAGGGCATGTGCCAAAAATATGGGTAATAACTTTGCAAGATTTTATATACAATTTACCACCCTTTTAACAAAATATCCGATATTAAAATGTATTTACGTTTGATGACTGTATATTGAGAATCTTATATTATTAATTATCAATTACAGTATGCAATTAAAATTCATGAATGAATTTTATTTATTAATTGTTTTTCAATTGATATTTTTTAGTGTGTCTTATTATGTTGTGGTGTTACATTCAGGTTAGGGTGAAGGTTGGCGCCTGTTAAGACTTATACTGAACCCTTTGTGTTGTTCATGTAAGTACACACCCGGGGAAACTCTTATTCTGTAGGTCACATTCGGGGAAAAGGATGACTGATTGTGGTTATACGACGATTAGACATATCCGTCATCATCTGTGTAACATATATGTTATAAAGGTCAAAGAACTCATGATGGCCTCCGTAGAACATCTTAATGCGGTATGAATACGAACTTTGCTTCGTACTAGATAAACATCACGAGTCGGATTTTTTACGTTCTAGTTTATATATTATATGTCTTTATGAATATTACTTTTACTGTTTGGTCTGTTTGGTACATATGACGTGGATCTGTACTTATACATCCCGCCAAAATGTTATTGATCTGTGATAATTTTTGTAATAATTTTTTTAATTTTTGCTTGTGTGCTTTTATTATCTATAAGTCTGTTTGTGTTTCTTTGATACATATGACGTGACTCTGAACTTTCACATCCCGCCGTTGTGTTATTGTGCTATTGTAAAACAATTTGTTCATTTTTGATAATGTGCTTTACCTATATGCCTTTATGTGTTCAAGCCCTTTGATACATATGATGTGACTTATACATCCTGTCATTGTTTTATTGTGCTATAGTACATTTATGTATTCTTGTCTTTAGTTTTTGCTAATGTGATTTGTCTATATGACTTTTTGACTCGACTTGGAATCAAACCCCTATTCCCTCTCACCCCCCCCCCCCCCCCCCCATCCCTCGAGAGCGCTCACAGCAAGCATGATACTTATATAACTAACAATCTCTGAATCGTCTATAAGAAAGTTGCAAATACAGGACGAGATAATATAACATTAATGTTGCATTGCTAAGTTCCTGTTCTTTTGTAGATATGAAAACACTACTAACATTTTTTTCTACCATCTATTAATAGAGGAAGAATTTGAAAAACATGTCAGAATGTCTTGTCTGTAGACACATGTCTTGTTCGTAGACATGGCTTTTTACCAATAAATTATTGAGATATGTAAAGAATTATGTGTACTTTTCTATATTTTCAAAATTTTTAAAAACACAGCTAAAAATTTAACTGGTTACTTTAAATCTAAATTTTAACAATCATCTTTGAAAGCATTTAATTGAATACCAATAAAATGTCTTGTCCATAGACATTATCACAATGCATTTATATCCATTTTCCTCGAAGTTAAGCATCATTTGATAGATAAACCTGATAAAATGTATGGTTTTTTTTCAAGAGAACACTTTCAACTATGTCAAAATTAAGTTTTAATAAGTTTTAATAATGCATTTCATTAAGTATGAATACTATGTCTTGTCTGTAGATAAAACATATAAATTGTATTGCTAAGTTTGATTGTTTATTGTAAGAATATGCATCACAATATTTTAATGTTCTATACACCAAAAGAAAGGGTTTTTTGGAAGTTTTGTTATTTATAGATTAATTTAGGTATAGTTTGATCAGATAAGATTATTGATCAAAGAAAGCTACTGTTGGTTTTTTTTCAATTAAAATGTTTGATGTTTAATAATTCTTAACATGTCTTGTTGTCTTTGTCATTGACCAAAAATCTGACACTGTTGACCATGTCTTGAAGGCAACCATTAAAGAAAATAACACAGTTTTTAAACACCATCTATTTAAGAAAAATATAAAATATTTCTTCCAAAAACTGCATGTAATTATATAAATGCATCCAGTGTTAGCCTAACGATGGCAATTTTTCATAATTTAAACCATTTATGTACCAAAATATCAAGAGTTTTTTCCTGATGTGATATTCATTTTTGACTTTATGTGAAACACAAAATGTACATCTGATTGTGGCTAGGCCGTTACCTTGAGAGTCTTGTCAGCACATCAGGAGACACTATCGAAGACATATTGGCGAGAAAAAAGAAAGCACAACAGTTATTTTCCATGCTTAAACCTATTTAGAGGAGTAATGCTTTAAGAACTAGCACAGAAGAACAATCTGTTCACAATAAACCATTATTTAATCATAAAAGGTAGATTTTTTTTTAATTTAGTATTGTTCCTATCGAAATTTGCATTTTTTAGTTTTTGTTAAGTTGTAGAATACTTTTAAGAAGGCATTAATATAAACAATGTCATTTCTTTTTTTTTTTTTGGTCAAACACACAAACAAAAAAAATGAATAAGGAACATTGTTGAAAATTTTGTAAGAAACCAACTTTTATTAATGTTTTAATCACTATTTACATATTGAAAATATATTATTGATACTGAATAAATAACAACTCACAGGCGCAGTTTTTAAAAACTTATACATGTTATTTCTAAATATTTAGCAGATTTTTTTTACTCAGATAAATTAATCAATGAGTGATAGATTTCTCTTAGAAGAAATTTAATCGTAGATTCCTGTACTGAGATGACTGATTATGTCAAATTAGAGGTACTTGTCTAAAAATGAGACTGAGGAAGCCGTGTCTGTTGTTTTTTAATTTCTACTTCTGGGAGATATATCAATTGAACCCAATCAGAAAAAAGCCCGGATTGGTAAAGGAAAGAACATCATCAATAAATCTGAATGTGAAAATAAATGGCCTGGCTTCTTCGTTTTTTTTTTGTTGAAAAGTTGATTTTTGTACTTTTTACACTACGTTTCCCCTATGCTCAATTCAAAGATTGACTCCACTATCTTATTAAAAAATAACTTTTCTATAAAAATAGGAATAGTAGATATAAATTTATTGTTTTGGGTTATAATTCTTATTTTGAGGAGAAACACACTGATTCTATCAGAAAATACAAAGAAGATGATATTATCAAAATGCTGGACTTTTTAATCGACATAGTTGTTTAGTTTGGAGGATTGATATATCAATAGACATTCGGTATTCCTATTGGTAATAATTGTGCTCACCTTCAGGCCGACTGGCTGTTGTACTCGTTTGAAGCAGAATTCTTTCAGAACCTCCTAAAAGACACAAAGAAAAAACACTTTGCAAAGTTCTTTAATTTTACTTTCAGATATATTGATGATGCATTATCACTAATGAACCTATATTTCAGACAGTACTTGCATCTTATATATCCAAGTGAACTTGAAATTAAGGATACTACTCATACAATAATGACTGCCTCATACCTTGATATTTTTTTTCAATATTGACACAGATGAACAACTTCACACTAAAATCTATGACAAACGGGAAGATTTTAACTTACCAATTGTCAATTTCCTATTTCTCTGCAATAGCATAGTGGTATATTAAACATGCCCTAACAAGGCGAGCTTTGGCTAGCCAAAACATCAGGTTCAACCCACATTTTTTTTCTTAAATGTCCTGTACCAAATCAGGAAAATGGCAGTTTTTATCTTATAGTTCGTTTCTATGTATGTTGCAATGTCGTTTGGATTTTTGTTGCACTTCAATATTCTGTTGTTTCGTTGTTTTCCACTTAAAGTTGATGTGTTTCTCTCGGTTTTAGTTTGATACCCAGATATGTTTTCTCTCAACCGATTTATGACTTGCGAGCAGCGGTATACTACTGTTGCTTTTATTTACATATTCTTTTCTGCATCGTATGGTGTGAACATACTGACTTCAAATACAAAAGTGTACTTCCTACGCAGAAACAACTCCAAAAGAGTTATGAGAAGGAAAGACTAAAAATTACACTCCGTAAAATACGATGTGTCTGTGTCTAAACTAACTAATACTATAAATCCCGCGTCTTAGATTGTTGTTAAATATCTATGGTGTCTGTCTGCTAAGTACAGACTGTGACCTATTCCTCAATATGACTGTTTTACCGAGAGTGAGCTGACATTGTGTCTCGGTATTTGTACATCCCACATTCATGTATTTATTTTTGATGATTTTGTTATGGTTTCGGTTGAACAATGTGATATGTCGTATCTATTGTTGTCCAAATAATTATCAAATTGCCTTTCAGTGCCATCGTTGTCGTTTACCGAATGTGGATGTTGTGTGTTTGCATTGCTGTGCGGCCTGTCAACTTTTTTGTACATGTACAGTTAACTTAATTTTATGATAACTTTAGCAATGTTGTCAAAATTAGTTTAATTAAGTCAAGGGTTTGATGAATTACTTGTCGTTATGTCTTTTTATTTGTTTGAAATATTTGCTTTCATACAACTGTGTAATACTGTTGATTATAAAACTATGTATATAACGTTAGAATGATAAGTTTCGTGACATGAAATTTATAAAAATGACCTTTTAATTGTTATTCGTGTCAACACCGAAGTGCTGACAACTGGGCTGGTGATACCCTCGGGACGAAACATCCACCAGCAGTGGTATTCTAATACGTCAGACGCGCGTTTTGTCTACATAAGACTCATCAGTGACGCTCAGATCAAAATTGTTATAAAGCCAAAAAAGTACAAAGTTGAAGAGCATAAGTATTTACCAATTTTACTCACACACCTCGGGTAAACATTGCATAGCTCATCCTTTCTACAAGCTTCATCGTTCGATGATGACTTATAATCTAAAAGATCACATATGCTTATTCAGCTTAAAAGAAAACGTCTTTATTGTCTTATTAAAACGATGCAGTAGCAAAAACTTTGTGGTACTTAAAAAAGGGAGAAGATACTAAGAGGCCAATAAAATCACATAAGTAAAAAGGTATTTTACAAAAATACAAAAAAGTTTTTTTAAAAGGGAGAATCTTAAAACAAGACAAACAACTGTAGACTCTAGGTGTAATGCCACAATTTTTTCCTGGTCTCAGGTAAGGGGAGAAGTGTGCGCTAACAAGCATAAACATGTTTGATCCTTTTTAAATCTGTATGTTACTGTCCAAAGCAGAAGCCTGCAAAAACAAGAGTCGTTGTTGCTATCTTCTATATTTGTGTATAGTTTTATTGTTTTGTCTTAGCTAAAAGAGGGGCGAAAGATACCAGATGAATAGTCAAACTGGCGAAAATAAACTGACAACGCCATGGCAAAAAAAATAAAAAAAAGACGAAACAGACAAATAATAGTACACAAGAAACAATATAGAAACTAAAGACTTAGCAACATGAACCCCACCAAAAATCTGGGGTGGGATCTCATGTGATCCGGGAGGAAAAGCAGACTGCTCCACTTGTGGCTCCACATTCGTGAAAAGGGAAGGGTATTGTATCCGATATCATCTGTGAAACGGTTATTCCATAACGGTCAACCAACTCGTGATGGCGTCTTTAATTTACGAAAGGATGATTTCAACTTCACCATTTGGAACTCTTGGTTTAAGACGGTGTTTTTTTTTCTCGTTTGAATTATTTCACAATTTTTCATGTTTAGACCTGACTATGCGGTACTTGGATTGCTAAGTTTTTAAGGCCATATGAAGATCTACATTTGGTTAAAACCACGTCGTTCGAATATGTTGAATGGTTGCTTTACTTGCAATCATACTACGTCTCCTTTTATTTATATTCAATACAATTATCATTTAGAACAATTACTTCAACACCTTCCTTGTAAGCAGCAACTACCTGTAAAGGAAATCATGATACAAACGCTCTACCTGGAATATCATATGACATTGCATGAATGTTACATATGCAGGAGCTGTCAGAAATTCACAGTTGAAAATTGAAATCAAAATTCCTGATCAGACGGTTTTGATTTTTTTTTTGTTACATTCTTATACATTTCCAATATTAAACGTGATTGTTGTGTTCTTTTATATCTTTGATATTAGAACTTTTCTAAGTTATCTACTTACCACAATTTGCGACAAAGTATGTTTATCATTAGCATTTTCCATTAGTATATTTTTCTATCTTAAATGGCGATGTTTCTTCACCATAATCTAAACGAATATGTGTATCTCGATTGTTCGATATTCGCGCTGTTAACGTAAAATAACAGATTTTGAGGAATATAGAGCAGTCAGCAATCAATTCCCATTAGTTCCAAAGTAAAAGGACATAACAATTGTCTCAATGGTATATTGCCTTTGCCCATAATAGCATTAATGTGTTTATTCAAGAATAAGTTGTTGGTGATGGTTACACCTAGGTATTTGCTGGCATTAACATTACCGAGTGTATGTCCAAAAAGTGCGTATCAAGTATCTATAACGTCTTTCTTCAAATGTGATATTTCAACTATGCGATATGTTCATATTTATAAATTAACTGTTAACAAAACTTAGAATTTTTGAAAAACTTAGGCTTCTCTACCTCCAGAATAGATAACCTAAGCTGTATTTTGCAAAACTTTTATGAATTTTTGGTCCTCAATGCTCTTCAACTTCGTACTTTATTTGGTCTTTTATAAAAATTTTGATTCGAGCGTCACTGATGAGTCTTTTTCTATTTTTATTTCTGGCATCAAAAGAGGAACGAAAGATACCAAAGGGACAGTCGAACTCATAAATCATGGCTAAAAATGAAAAAGACAAACAAACAACAGCACACACGACACAATATAGAAAACTGAAGAATAAACAACACGAACCCCACCAAAAAACTAGGGTTGATCTCAGGTGCTCTGGAAGGGTAAGCAGATCCTGCTCTACATGCGGCACCCGTCGTGTTGCTTATGTGATAACAAATCCGGTAAATGGTCTAATTCGGTAGGTCACATTCATGAAAGGGAAGGGGATTGTAGTTACGATGTAAGGAACATATCCGATATCATTTGTGAAACGGTTATTCCATAACGGTCAACCAACTCATGATGGCGTCCGTAAAATTTACGAAGGGATGATTTCAACTTCACCATTTGGACCTCTTTGTTTAATATCTTCCTTGTGAGCAGCAACCCGCTATCAAGAAAATCATGATAGGAAATGCAAGCACGGGAATATCGTATCAACTGGGAGATATATACCCCGTATGCAGGTGCTGCTGGAATGTTGCTACTTAGAAATGGAAAGTTCACAATTGGAAAGCTGAAATCATCTCTTTTATCGTAAAGTTTTGTTTTCAACCGACCCTCATTGTCAATTTTTAGATGTAAGTCAAGATATGAGGCCGACGTAACTGTATCTGTAGTATCCTTTATCTCTAGCTCGATTGGATAGATGCGTTCCACATAGTCACCAAATTTTGAATTATTTAGTGAAAGAACATCATCTATATAGCGAAAAGTAGAGTTAAAGGATATTGCTGACTTCTTATCTTTCTTCCTAAGAAGTTCCTGCATGAAGTCAGCCTCATAATAATAAAGAAACAAGTCGGCAAGTAGAGGAGCACAGTTTGTTCCAATTGGAATGCCGACAGTCTGTTGAAAAACACGTCCCCCGAACGTTACAAATATGTTGTCAATCAAGAAATCAAGCATCTTGATAATATCAGTTTCAGAGAATTTTTTGTTTGAATCAGAATGATCCTTTACAAAGTAGGATTTATCCCTGCCCAATACAAGATACTTGTATCTACGTTGGCCATACTTTTTTACGAAGCAAAGCAATACCAACTCTTTCAATTTGTCTTTTAGTTTGGAATGTGGAATACTAGTGTACAGAGTAGAAAAGTCAAATGTTTTAATACTGTTACAAGATATTAGAGAGTTAGATTGTATGTACTCTAAAAGATCTTTGGAATTTTTAAGTATCCCCATCTGATTCACGCCCCCTCTAGAATAGGCAGTTTCACAATAACTCTGAAGTCCGTCTTTGATTGCTGATAAAATAGATGTTAATAATTTAGAAAGAGGTTTCGTGGAGCACCTGGAAGACCCAGCAATATACCGTTGTTTGTAAGGACACTTATGTAGTTTAGGTATCCAATACAGTGATGGCAGATCCAGTTCTTCATCTTTGGTTGAAATTCCAAAGGAACACAGAACAGACCTATGATTATCCAGGATTTCCTCTTTGGTAAGTGTCGTGAGGGTATATGTTGAGTTTCCAAGTGAATTGTCAATACCTAATTCCTTTATCAAGCAGTTAATGTAATGAGTTTTACATACAAAAACGATGTTGTTTGGGGCTTTATCTGCGGGGACAACAACATATTTGTCATGGAGGTAGGATAGGTGTTTTGCAACATTTGGGTCTTTAAAGATTGACGTAGCATGGGCATTGATAGACCCATTCAGTGTCTTAATTCTGATTTGTATTAACGACCTCACTGCCTTAATTCATTCGGAAAGAGTGTCTACGTCTTCCTTCTCGCGCTTAGCCCATTGCCTGGCATAATCCTCAACTGAATCCATCAAAATTTTAAAGTTGTATTTCCAATTGATGGACTTAGGCTCACAATATTTCGGACCTTTCGATACCACATTTCGTATCGAAGTGTTATTAACAATGTTGAGGTCACCGGTAATAACGTGGCCAGCAGGATTATATGTGAATTGGGAACTAGCACAAGTGCAATCAGAAGGTTTAGACTTGAAGTCGTCAATATCGAGATCCTGTAAAACGTGTTTGTAATTAAAAATTTTAGTTGCAATAGGTTTGGTATAGGTATAAGAAATGATTGGTACAGACTGGTCTTTGAAATAAGGAGGTATTTTCGATTGAACTAATTTATGATGAAGGATATTGCCTAAGTTGACGCCATCGATGACTTTGTTGGCAAAGAAAAGATTAAGGAAAGATCTTCTCTCTTTTTCATCTTTTCCAATGCGAACTGGCTTGAAAAGTCTGTGACTTGCAATATCCGAAATTATAGCTGTAATTTTGTATTGGTTTGAATGAGGGTTTGGAACAGTGGATTCCAAACATAAATTGAACAGAGAATGAAGTTTTGAAAGGGGTAATGAATAAAGTTTCGTGCGAATGTGATGAATATCTAACGGCTTTTGTATAAATGGCAGCAAGTCATTAATAGATACATTATGCAGAGAAGGTGATGTATAATGACGATGACCATGACTGCGTCTACGTCGAGGAGTAGAGTTGAAAATATTCATCACATTCACCGAGTTACACGAAGAACTAGATAGAATACCTATACCATCAATTTTGTCGTTGCAACCATAAAGTGTCGCAGTTCCCAATTGTCTAATCCAGTAGTCCTCTTTTTGTCTACGGAGAGTTGTTGAAAGATTAGGATTGTTAGAGCTATGGTATATCTTTTCGATAATGCGAACTGTCATGGAAACGATGGAATGATCGGGCTGATTGAAATGCTGGTATAGAATGTCGTTAGCATTGAGGTTAATGTCTGATCTATGACCG
This sequence comes from Mytilus edulis, assembly GCA_019925275.1. Lineage (NCBI taxonomy): Eukaryota > Metazoa > Mollusca > Bivalvia > Mytilida > Mytilidae > Mytilus > Mytilus edulis. Next base: position 74,669,084 of record CM034350.1, on the reverse strand, counting down.
CACATACGTTTGTTTAGCCTTCCTTTCGTTTCACCGACGTATACCAATCCGCAAAGGTTGCATTTATCGATTTACAATTCAGATCATCGTAACTTCTGGTAAAATATGACTTCTTGGTCAAATTGCTAGTGAATTCAGCAATCAACATGTATGATGAGTTTATTTGCAACCACTGGGTCGATGCCACTGCTAGTGGAGATTTTTTCCCCGAGGGTATCACCAGCCCAGTAGTCAGCACTTCTGTGTTAACCGGAGTTATCATTGATATGTTCATATTTATAAATTAACTGTTAACACAACTTTGAATTTTTGAAAACCTTAGGCTTCTCTTCCTCAGGAATAGATTACCTAAGCTGTATTTGGCAAAACTTTTATGAATTTTTGGTCCTCAATGCACCTTAACTTCGTACTTTATTTGGTCTTTTAGATCATTTTTGATTCGAGCGACACTGATGAGTCTTTTAACTATTTAATTCTAGGCAAATGGTTGGAAAATCGGCAAAATAAAATACAAGATAAAGTTTCAACTTATACTGATGTTTTTGAAAAATTAGCTATGCACTAAACACAAAGTTCTTTTCCAAACTCGAGAGTGACAATTTGTGAATACATGAAAGTACAAATTAGGTCAGAATCGAGTGTAACCTCTACGATTCCGGAAAAGTTTTTTTTTAAACACGTAGGCTTCTCTACCTCAGGAATAGATGACCTAAGCTGTATTTGGCAACACTTTTATGAATTTTTGGTTCTCAATGCTCTTCAACTTCGTACTTTATTTGTTCTTTTATATCATTATGATTCGAGCGTCACTGATGAGTCTTTTTCAGACGAAACGCGCGTCTTGCGTAAATATTACATTTTATTCCTGGTATCTATAATGAGTTTATTTGCAACCACTGGGTCGATGCCACTGCTGGTGGGGATTTATTTCCCCGAGGGTATCACCAGCCTAGTAGACAGCACTTCTGTGTTGACTGGAGTTATCATTGATATGTTCATATTTATAAATTAACTGTTAACAAAACTTTGAATTTTTGAAAAACTTAGGCTTCTCTACCTCAGGAATAGATTACCTAAGCTGTATTTGGCAAAATGTTTATGAATTTTTGGTCCTCAATGCACCTTAACTTCGTTCTTTATTTGGTCCTTTATATCATTTTTGATTCGAGCGACACTGATGAGTCTTTTAACTATTTAATTCTGGGCAAATGGTTGGAAAATGGCAAAATAAAATACAAGATAAAGTTTCAACTTATACTGATGTTTTTGAAAAATTAGCTATGCACTAAACACAAAGTTCTTTTCCAAACTCGAGAGTGACAATTTGTGAATACATGAAAGTACAAATTAGGTCAGAAGCGAGTGTAACCTCTACGATTCCGGAAAAGTTCATCCACACGTCGTCTCATGCTTTGAACTAAGCGTCGTAACGTTCTCACAGGAATTCTTTGTCATTTTTTAATTAAAGCTGCTGGTAAGTCCTGTTAGTTTTTACTATCTAGAACCCTGTTGTTAATTTTTTTAGTGTAAATTCACATTGCGATAAGACGTGTCACGGTACTTGTCTATCCCAAATTCATGTATTTGGTTTTGATGTTATATTTGTTTTTCTCGTGGGATTTTGTCTGATGCTTGGTCCGTTTCTGTGTGTGTTACATTGTAGTGTTGTGTCGTTGTTATCCTCTTACATTTAATGCGTTTCCCTCAGTTTTATTTTTTTGTCCATGGATTTATGAGTTTGAACAGCGGTTTACTACTGTTGCCTTTAATTTTTACCAAATTAAGATATGCTCTTTGGATTCATATCCGGTGACATGGCTGGCCAAGGAATAGCGTCAATTGCCTGCAGACGTAAATGATCTGGAACAATGCGTGATCTGTGTGACCTAGCATTATCGTCAATGAATATTTTTCTAGTTGCAAGATTGTGACTGTCAAAATGTGGCACAACTAAATAGTTATCAAAGGTACCAGGATAATAATTAATACGCCAGACGCGCGTTTCGTCTACATAAGACTCATCAGTGACGCTCAGATCAAAATAGTTGTAAAGCCATACATGTTCAAAGTTGAAGAGCATTGAAGACCCAAAATTGCAAAAAGTTGTGCCAAATAAGGCTAAGGTAATCTTATCCTGGGATAAGAAAATCCTTAGTTTTTCGAAAAATTCAAAGTTTTGTAGCAGTAAATTTATAAAGTTCCAAGGATGTGTTGTTTCCTGTTTGCTGTATTCCGGGGACGCCATATGCGCATGCGCTCATCAATACGATGTAGGAAGAATTTGATTTCGTTTGACCCATGGATCTGACGCCACTGTCTGAAAGTCCAGTGACGGTGACCATGTGATCACTGATGTTGAGGTTGACGATGCCTACGCGTCAGCAATGGTCTTTTGACTTGTCTGCGGGCACGTAAATTGGTACAATTTAGTCTGCGGTTAACAGTTACATTTCATTCCACGAAGCTTGCAAGGAAAAAACTTGTATGTAGCTTTGGAAAACCTATTTTTTTTAGGTACCTAGGAATTAATGTATACCTCAATTTTACCTGTCGATACATAATGCCCATAAATTGGACATCAAAAGCATTATCAAGTTTAATTTTAAAACATAAAAGATAGAAGCAAAAACATTTAGGTGTTGCTTAACTTTCGGCGAGGTGTATATTATACTAATTGGGGTCTCTTACAAAACGTTTAATGGTTACTATTGTTGAAGTTGATACGAGTTAAAAACTCTGAGAATATTAGGAAATTCTAACCCCTAAGACAACTTATGTGTTCAATGGGGAAATGTTAATTGTTATGGGGTGAAAATAAGTTTATTCTAGGTTATGATGCATTATATTTTATGTTGCATTGAATTGTTTATTTTGCTTTTATCATAAAATAGAATGACACGTTGTAATGGTATAATCACTATGATACAATATGTTATATACAATCACAACCAACATATAGCTTTTTAACCCAAGTTTAGTTTATTAATTGTTTACATATACATTTTGGTCAGTGGTTTGTTAGATTCTAGTGTATATTGTGCTGTAAGATGCATTAACATAAGTCATTGTTTCACTCCCATCCCGTTCGACTTGTAGACACTTATGGACAATGCCATTACAATTAGCTAGTACGTGATATGTATGATATGATAGTTCAGAATACTGCTGATAACTTTCATTATCATTCCTTCCTTATACAGTCTTGTTTGCCCCTAATTAAACATGTGTTTTAGTTGACTAATGCAATAACAGTTTCCTTTATGAAACACAATGTAATATGTTTAATCATTTCCTTAGTTACGTTTTAACTAAACAATGAAAATCAAATAATTTGTTGCAATTTATACAAACGTTACTTTATTTTTCTAAAAGTTGTTTGCTAACAGCTTATAATTTTTGTTTGTCGAAAATTTGAGTGAAATAAAAAATCTAAATCACAATCTTTCATTTTTTGTTATTGTTAAGAATGTGTCAAATATTACTGATCTTACGAATTTAACAACAACATTTTTTTTAATTAAGTCGAAGTTCGGAGTCAATGTAATTTCTTTCAAAAACATAAACTTCGCTAAGTACCAAAAACGAAAATTACTTAACCAAAACCAAGGAAAATATAGGTACCACTTCAATTGACAATTGATCGCAGCAGGATCCAATATAAAAGAGGGGCGAAAGATACCAGAGGGACATTCAAACTTATTATCGAAAATAAACTGACAACGCCATTGCTAAAAAAGAAAAAGACAAACTATTATACACAAAACACAACATAGAAAATAAAGACTAAGCAACACGAACCCCACCACAATCTGGGGAAGATCGCATGTGCTCCGGAAGGGTAGCGTCTGTTCTGTTGCTCATTATACGACGTTAAATTTTACTCATGTGACATGTAAGCAAACGGAATCATAAATATATGAATAAATAAATAACAATCGTGCTACAATTGATATAGTGTTCACAACTTTGAAATCGAAGTCTTACAGTTAATAATTGGCTGGCAATATTTAAGTGTTGTGACACTGGCCTGTTTGTAGAATAATAAGTTTGCATTACACTGCTAAGAGTTTAGTATCAATTTTTCATCTTGTGGAATTATTACTAAGCAACAGTTAATTATGATAAGTTGTTTCCTTGTGTGACTAAGATCTTTTGACTTGAAAGAAAAAACTCGGAGCACGTCAGAAAGGGGATATATGGATGGTATTTCAGAATGGGTATTCGTGACTCGATTAATGAGTATGTAGCTACAGAGATAAGCGCTGATAGTTAACATTTTACGATTTTGAACATTTGCTATGCTTTCATCTGTATAACACGATAAGTTTTATTTACATTATTGTCTATGAAACGTCACATACCCTGTTAATATCGTATCATATTATAAGTACTTTTTTTTTTTAAAAAGCACATCCTTGCAAAAGTATAAAATTATCAGCCGAGTATTTTGGACAATTTTGGAGTCTCACTCCATATCCTTAAGATCGATATGCTTAATAATGTTTTCCAATTTAAGGGGGCTCGCGGGTATAAATTAAAAAAAATCTAATATAGGAGTTCGCTATTTTTTTCTGTAAATAAACTTTATCCTATACCTTATAGCAAAATAAAATAAGAATATAGGGTCATCGTTCATTTAAGCTCACAATCTGCTTTCAAAAGATGCAGGCATTTTGGTTTAGGTATTTTTTTCTGTTGAACTAATAGGAGAAAAAAAGGTAAAATCGAAATAAAAAAAAATCAAATTTCAGAAGTCTCTGAATTGAATTTTACAATAGTTTAGTTTAAGTACAGCTTATTTGAAAAAAAAAATAAAAAAAATATAGGTCATGCACCGATGAGTTAAAAAAAAAATATTTCAATTTCAATACAAAAAATGGCATTTTTTCACCACAGGAATATAATTTGGAGCTTTTTTCAATTATATAAACATTTTAAAAGTCATCTGGGGCCAAAACGGATTAATTATTTTGGGTTGATTTTTGTACCAATTCATAAAGTAACAACTTATAGTGTAATAAATAAAATTTGTATTGAAAAAAAAAGTTTAAATATTTGCTGAGTTGGTGTACCCGCGTGACTCATTAACTCGTTTGTGGAATGATAAGAAATGACACTTCTATACTACTTAGCATATAAAACAATGGGTTTGAAAATAGTTTCCTTATTATTCCTTACTTGTTTGTAACAGGAAGACAGAAAATAAAAAAAATATTATAACCTTTTTTGTAAATATGCAAATTGCTCAGTGTAATAATGGTTGTTTAAGTGATCAGATCAGTGTATCTGAATAATGTTTGGATGCTATATGCAGGCTTATATCTGCGAAGGTAAGGAAATGACAAAACAGGTCAAAGCCAATTAGGTTTTGATTTTAAACTGTGATTGAATATGTTAACTCATCATAAAAACCATGATTGAAATTCAATATCTGCGCCTTACGCCTGGTTCGTGTACAAAACTCATCAGCGACGCTCGAATAAAAATAAGTTAAAAAGGCCAAATAAGGTACGAAGTTGACGAGCATTGAAGATGTAGAAAAGCCTTAGTATTTCAAAATTTTCAAGTTTTGTAAACAATTAGTTTATAATTATGACCATATCAATGATAAGTCATGTCAACACAGAAGTTCTGGCTCCTGAGCTGGTGATACCCTCGGGGAAATGAAAACTCCACCAGCAGTGGCATCGACCTTTATATCATTTTTCGTCGTCTATGAAATGGAAGATGCAAAGCTCTTTATATTATTATGATATGGCTATTAAGACAAATATTTATGTACAATAATTATATTTCATGTGTTTGCTAAATCAAGATTGGTTAAAAAAAACATATTCAAGCCAGTGCACTATCGTGTTTGCACAGTTAAATTTGGTCAGTAGGGAATGCAGTTTTTGAAAGTGGAACTCCAGTAAACATTACATAAATGAATTTTCGATTTGCTGTATGAAAGGCTTAAATTTTCAATTTTATTCTTAAATATGCTCTTTTTTCTTTCTTTCAGAATATCAAAAATAGAAATGCGGTCTATTCTAAGAACTATGCGTGCTTTGTTATACATATATTTATGCTTACAAATTTGTCAAACAGCTTCGTGCAAATTTGACGAGCGATGCCAGTGTAGTAAAACGAGAAAAGAATTTGCAACTGTAGATTGTTCGTGCAAAAACATTTCAAGAATAATGAACTTAACTGAGTCTACTGTATTTTTAAACGTATCACACAATTTGATTGACTTCATCGGCGAAGGATTTTTCAAAGATGCAAACAATCTCTTAACATTAGATTGTCATCTATAAACCTTACAACATTCACTGGTCTTTGCAAATTACGTTACCTTTCTCTTGATAATAATAAATTGATTTATCTAGATCACATTTTTCCAAAAGGAATATTTATACCATTAAAATCACTTTTACATTTAAGTTTGAAAAATAACAATTATTACTTGCCTTAAAGTCGATATTTTCCGGATGAAACAATTTCAGATTTATCCAATCTAGAAACATTGGAGTTAGATGCAACAAGCAATAGTTTCGGAAAAGGATTTGATAAGCTACTTAAATTGAAATCATTGGTATTAGGGGATGGTTATCACTTTTCAATATCATGTACCACATTTATAAATACCAGAAATCTTCAAAGTATTCTACTACATGGGAATGAAGACGTCTCATTTACGAAAGGATCATTCCGAAGCTTAAGATACCTCAAACACCTTGAAATGTCTTTCGATTCCAGATTTAGTGGTATATCGTCACCAGTAGAGAATATCGCGGAAGACTTAAAACTCACCTCAATCGAAACTTTAAAACTAGGACAGTCACAAATTCCTTTTAAAACATTTCCTTTGTATGTTCTTAATAAGGAACTGTTTACCACCAATATCACTGAAATATACATTACAGACAATGCGGGAAAAGCAGGATACTTTCCACCATATATTGGTTATCCGCCACCAACTCTTCAAATATTGGATTTATCAAACAACGGTCTCACCAGATTTCATCTTGATATTAAAAACATTACTCGACTTATTCTAAAACAAAATTTACTAGGAAGTTTTTTATCGACCAATCCGTATTTTACTCAGATCACTCGGAACTCTTCCAGTATAATTGAGTTTGTTGATATATCTCAAAATGATATAAAAGAACTTGAACCAGTCACATTTTATCATCAACCTTTTTTACAACATGTTGATTTAAGTAACAATAAAATACAAGACATTACATTCGATTTATCGTCTTTGACGGCACTTGAATTTCTGAATCTTTCTTATAATAAAATCAAGTTTTTTAATGAAAGAACTATGCGTACTTTGAACATATTAGTTGTACATAAACAGATAACTATAGATCTTTCTCAAAATGTACTGCAATGTACATGCAAGACAATTCCCTTTATACAATGGATGATCGAAACCAACGTCTTATTTGTTGACCTTCATAAGTACAGCTGTACATTAGAGAATGGTAGCATAATTAACATGAATCCGATCGAGTACAGAATGCTTCAATTAAATAAAACCTGCAAATCGTACCTAGGACTATATAATTATAGGTATATCATTGGCACTCCTAGTTGTTATCATGACTGTTATCGTAAGTTTAGTTTATCGATATCGGTGGAAAATACGATACATGTATTATATGACGAAAGGAAAGTACAGCTATTAGAAAAAATCGCCCGATGATGACGATGAATATACGTATGATGCATTTATATCATACTCCGATAATGACAGAAGCTTCGTTCATCAAGACTGCATTGAGAAACTTGAAAAAGAAGAAAACATCAGGCTATGCATACATCAACGTGATTTCATGCCCGGACAAGACATCACTGTAAACATAACAAATTGCATCCACACAAGTAGAACAACAGTATGTTTGATAACAAGAAAGTTTCTCGAGTCCTATTACTGCATGTTCGCATTCAATATGGCACGAATGGAAAGTATTTATTCACGAAATGGAAGGAATGTTTTATTCCTTGTGTTTTATGAACAGATTCAACCTAAAGAACTTCCACTTGTCATGCTAGAACTAGTCCAGAAAGAGTCTTACATAGAATACCCGAATCAAGACGAAGGACATGTTGTTTTCTGGGAGAAAATAAAAGAAAGGTTAAGGACAAACGTTCGAGCCTGAGTGTTTGCGATAAACAAAAATAGGACGGTTCATGTTTCATTTTGCGTCCAATAGAAGAAATCATCATCTCTAGAATATTTATTGTTTTGTACCATGTTAAGTTAACTGCCTTCTGTTCAGAAGTTGTTTATTTGGGTTTTTATTATTGTAAAATAGTACTGTTTTTTTCTATTCTTTAGTTTTAATTGTATAATACCAGTGCTTTGTAGTTACTAGACAAAAAGCCTAGGTCATGTACGCAGGGGTGGTGATGGAAGCCAAATATTAGTATTAATCTAAAGTTTTCCTCGTCTATTTACATTAGTCTTAAATAAGGATCTATCAAGCGTTGGTTTATAAAACAAAATACAGATACAATTTGCCATCAGGGCTCAAGATGGCCTTTTGACGTTTGCTTTGGTTTTGTTCAGCGTTTCTGTTGTTCCGTTGTTTTCCTTATTTATTTTGTGTGTTTCCCTCGGATCTATTTGTTAACAGGATTGGATATTACCATATCGAATTACCAAATGAATTATGACTATTGAACAGCGGTATAGTACCACCTTTTTTCCTTATAACACTCTTATTATGGCTAAAAACTATATTAGCAAAAAGTATTATCTATATATTCCTGTATATAGAGTAGTATATTAAATGTTTATGTGTTTTATAGTAGCTCATTATCCTCTTTTAGCATTCCTCTCATTGTTTTAAATTATAATTGTGATTATATCAATTTATGTATAAAGATATGTAAATAAAGAGGTGAGATTATAATAAAATATTTGGATTTGTAATGTTTTTATCTTGTATCACGGAGAAATTTTAAGAACGGTAAATTTCGTTTAATATTGGATGTTCCCATCTAATCGAATGGTTTTTATTGGTAAGTTGCGGGATGAAAATTAATTCGCTTATCCATAGTTTAAATAAAAAAAATGTTTGTATCTATTTTTCTGCATTGAAACTCGTTATATAAACATGGAAAGATACCAAAGGGACAGTCAAACTCATAAATCGAAAATAAACAGACAACGTCATGGCTAAAAATGAAAAAAAAAAACAGACAAATATTTGTCCACATGACACAACATAGAAAACTAAAGAATAAACAACACGAACCCCACCAAAAACTAGGGGTGATCTCAGGTGCTCCGGAAGGGTATGCAGATCCTGCTCCACATGTGGCACCCGTCGTGTTGCTTATGTGATATCAAATCCGGTATTTCGTATAATTCGGTAGGTCACATTCATTAAAGGGAAGGAGATTGTAGTTACGACGTAAGGAACATATCCGATATCATTTGTGAAACGGTTATTCCATAACGGTCAACCAACCATGATATATACACAATTAAAGTATTCCATATACCAAGTATAGTTTACTTATAAGTTTAAGTATCTAAGAATCAAACCTAACCGCAACAATTTAACATTGACTACTGAGCCATGACAATTAGGTCTAGATCAGATAAGCCCTATTTGACGGAAATATGTATCTACAAGAGTTCCAAACATCAAATAAAGTTAACCTGTTGCCTTTAGTATCAGAGGCATGGACTTGAGCTTGAGAAATCACCATGCTTAGTGCTCTTTGAAATGATGTCCAAGTAAGATTAACCTAGTCGTTGCAAGGACCCAGTATTCCAATAACAATAAGTTAAAAAATACATGAAAACAAATTTTAGTAGTCATTAAACCGTAGAAATGAAATCAATGAACATATGACAAATAGGAACATTAGAACTTGAGGTACCGGTAGTTAACCAAATATTCTGTCTTCGGAAATAAACAGCTTGCTACAAATAGTTTACATGCAATTATTGTCGCCTAATTAGCATCACTAATCGCCCATTATGTGGTTTTTAAAATGAGTAAAAACTGAAACAATAGTTTCAAGCTGTTTTAAGCTGTAAAATACCTTCCTTCCTTTTTCTTTCTGACTTTTATGAAGTTGTTATTTTCCGAGACAAAACACATACGATGACTGGAGTATAGTTTTCGCATTGGATATCATACTGTATCTCTTCATTTTTATTTCATGTGATACTTAAAACCTTCAGTTTTCTATAAAATTTCGAAACCGGATTGTTTTCAGGTTCACACTTTTTAAAACGATTTTAGGAAGTTGAAACTCGTTTGATATGTTTTTCAAACAATTGATTGCTATAACAGTGTCAATCCTCCGATCGTTGATACTAATAAGGAATGAGTTGTATTAACAGTATTGAAGCATTATGACTTTAAAAAAAAACGAGAATGAAATAAAACAATACATGTAGTAAAAATACAAATTCTTGTCATATATTTTCATCAATGATTAGTATGTTTTCTGCATGCAATAAAGATATGTTTGAACTTTTCTGTTAATACTTTTGCTCAGCTAGTTGCGCTTTGTAGGCCGCAGAAAATAGCAATCATGCAAAATGTTCGAAACCTTATGTGAAAAGATTACGTTTGCTTCTTGGTAAGGATAAATCGAGAAAAGCTTTTTGCATGCAAGAGATTTATAGAGTATAATTCTCATCATATAACAGACAGAACTTGTACGATTCGTTCGTATATGTAACAATGTTTTAGATTTTAACGAGAGAAATTTATGTATTACTGAAAAATTATTACACTAGGGTTTTCGATATCACAAACTAGTCAAAACATTTACTAAATTTTATCATCGGTATAGGGACATCATTCGTAAATATAGCTCAACATGCAGACTTCTTATACGTTCAGGTATTTCACATCCAATTTTTTATGGAAATATTCTTTATAAAGCACAAAATGTCAGTATTCACCTCAGAAACTAACAAAACCTTTAAATAGACTTATTAAGAAGGGATATAGTTACGATACTGTTGTCAGGTCATTAAAGATTGCATATTTTGGCGTTAATATTGATTCACTTATAGGGTCTTTGCATCGGAACTAAACACATTTATTCAAAAACCAGTTGTTGGCATGACACGGGTTATGTTCTTCTCATATATGTTGTGATGGTATGATGATAAACCCCTAACGGAAAGGATTGTGCCTGATATTCATATGATGAAATCATACTCTTTTAATCAGTGTAATTGAAGTCTGGAGCTGGCATGTCAGTTAACTGCTAGTAGTCTGTTGTATTTTATGTATTATTGTCATTTTGTTTATTTTCTTTGGTTACATCTTCTGACATCATAATCGGACTTCTCTTGAACTGAATTTTAATGTGCGTATTGTTATGCGTTTACTTTTCTACATTGGCTAGAGGTATAGGAGGAGGGTTGAGATCTAATGAACATGTTTAACCCCGCCGCATTTTTGCGCCTGTCCCAAGTCAGGAGCCTTTGGCGTTTGTTAGTCTTGTATTATTTTAATTTTAGTTTCTTGTGTACAATAATGGAAGTTAGTATGGCGTTCATTATCACTGAAATAGTATATATTTGTTTAGGGGCCAGCTGAAGGACGCCTCCGGGTGCAGGAATTTCTCGCTACATCAAAGACCTGTTGGTGACCTTCTGTTGTTGTTTTTTCTATGGTCGGGTTGTTGTCTCTTTGACACATTCCCCATTTCCATTCTCGTTTTTATTATGCATAGAAATAGTTAAAAATGTAACAAATTTTAAAAGCAAAACAGCAAATATTAAATTTAAATAAACACAACTAAAATTAGATAAAAGAAAAACCTGTACACATCTTAAACCAAGTACTTACTCAAGCAAAAAAGCTTTAATAATATCTATGATTTAATTTACTCTGGTCAGTAAATGCACCACAAAAAATATCATAAAATAGTACATACTAGTGTGCATCAATATAAGGGGGTATTCCATATCAAATATAAATGTAACTAAATTATATCAGATCTCATTACTTGTATCCCAACTGTAATAACTACACGTATATTCTTTCGTGCTCCAAGTAAGTAAGCTTACTCAGATTTTTTTCTCAAAACGAAATAATTCAAAGTAAAACGAACTTAAATTCGATTGTTATAATATATAGATAAAACGATGGCTGATCGAGCAAAAATGTCAATTACAACATTGAAAATAATTGGCAATCATTATGGAATCAGGAGAAAAGATTAATACGTTCATTTCTCACAAATAATATACATCTGCTTTAACATATTAAACACGTTTGTAACAAAATATGCCTCCAGGGTCTAGTCGTGGCTGGGTCAAAAAGCGAGATGTAAAGAATTCGAAAGCGGTACGTGATATGAATTGTTCATGTATTGTGTGTGACACTTTCAAGGAAGATGTTTCTAAAACAGAAAGGAAAAAAGAGGAATGTTCACTCCAACATTGACGATAAATTGTTGCATATGAATCTTCTTCAATTTGAAATAACGAAAACTTTGGTAATATTTGTTATAAAACTCAACATAAATTAGTTATCATTATAACTAGTATGTCATTGTTAATGTTATCGATGTTTTTTTTATGCTTTTTGCTCTTATGGTTTTTGTTCTTCTTTTTTTTTTTTAATTCTGAATTTTTAACCTTCAAAATATTAATATATTATATAATTAATCCTATAAATGTTGTGGTGGACCATTTGGATCTTAGTGCTTACATTCTCATCTTTAAAAAAAAGACGAAATATGTGATAGTTGCAGATACTCACTATAAAATGAACTTATATTTTTCAAAATTTTTGCCAAGTCCCTTTCATATTATCAAACTTGAAATATTTACTAATTCCACTGACACCTCCGTACACCACATTACAAAATACACAGCCCACTCCCTCTCATGAAGCCTTTCATAAAAAAATATATTATACAATTTTAAAAGTTAGCATAGTAAAGAATGGCCAAAATAATGATACAATTGTAATGTGTCTTTATTCAAACATCTCCTATATGCGGATTCCATAGGACTTCTTTCATTTTTTTCAATTGTTAATTTTAATGATTCCGACCTTGATTACCATAATCTGTTGGGGCGGTCTCTGTACATTTAGTTTCATTTAAAAACATAACTATGTCATTTACAAATAGACAGTTGCAACTTGGTTGAAAATTTCAAAGATTAGAAAAAAGTTATCATACGTATTGAGAGTAAAACAAAAATATCAGATTACACGGCTTATCCCAATAATAATTCATCGAAAAAAATAGACAAAAAGTTGGCTGTTAGCATTATATCGGCCATTTTAAAAATTATGAACTTATCATATTTTATTAAGATAAAGGGGACAATTAATTCTTTCCTCTACCAGTCATATTTTAGGAAGAAATAAATAAAAGACGTTTTTGATTTATAGATATGAAATACCACAACTTCATGTCTTAAAACCTTTGCTATAGAAACATGTGCATCCGTATCTCTCATATGTTTAATCCTTCTACACAGTATAGTTTTGTTAAGTAAAAAACAACAACTTAAAAACAACTGTTTGAATAATAAGCTAAAACCGTACAAAGAAAATGAATGATTTCTTACAACAAATTTTATTAAGAATACTTATTTATATTCGAAAAGATGTAACACGTCTCCTGATTGGCTGACGTTGTTTTGTTTATCAGATCATTGACATAATTTTGTCATGTGACCGTGACATCATCAACGTTTTTTCATGGTTTGCTCCAGTTTAAAATGGAATTTAGGAAATGAAATTATAAAAATGACTGTGATATTTATTCTGTGTATTCGAAATAACATAAAAAAATATGGTCCATACTTTAAAACAACTCGCTACGCTACGCGGATTATCTAGTGTACACCACATTTTTATGTTATTTCTTCATAGACAGAAAAATATTACAGTCATTCCTTAAATAAAATCACAAAAATACTGAACTCAAAATGGAAAGTCCCTAATCAAAGGGCTAAATCAAAATCCCAAACACATCAAACGAATGGATAACAACTGCCATATTCCAGACCTGTAAATACATTTTCTTATGTAGGAAATGATGGCTAAAACCTGGTATTATAGCTAGCTAAACTTATCACTTGTATGACAGTCGAATTAAATTCCATTATCTTGACAACGATGTATGAACAAAACAAATGGACATAATAGGTAAAAATATAAATAATTTGTCCAGCACTCATCATTGTGTTATTATCTTAAGCACTCTAAAACAAACAAATTTATCAACAACCAATAACCATGGCAAAATAACACAATGACAGGATGTATAAGTACAGAGCTACGTTATACGTAAGAAAGAAACACAAAGGCCTAAAGCATATTAGCAAAAAGAAAATGAAAGAAAGAATATAGAAATTATAATAGAACAGTAACACAATGATGGGATGCATAAGAATAGAGCCAGGTCATATGTTAAAACACAACACTCAAAGGTATATAGACAAAGCAAATTAGCAAAAAATGAAGACAAAAATACAACATTTTCTTAGAACAATAACACAAAAAGCGGTATGTATAAGAACAGAGCCACGTCAAATGGATACCACCAAAAACAGACCAAACACCAAAAGTAATAATCATGACGACAAATAAAAGAATACTATAACTAATTATTAAGATGATAAACAACGTTAGTACCCAGATTTTTACTTCAAGACCATCATTATCATGCATTATTTGTGAAATTGATACCGATTATTTATCAACAAGGTCTTGGTACCTTCTTTTTAAACAGGAATATCAAATTCAGAATATGCATAAGTATTTGACAGTTTATTATACCACGTGAGAAAGAGCATAACAACATATACGCGAGGCGTCCGTGCGGTTGTGAGAATATAATATCTCCGTCAATTTAATCCCCACTTCTGTACAATAAGTTCTGGTGGTATTCTTTGAAATAAATGTATGTTTTGGTTTAAATTCTAAATAGGCCAATGTTTTTAAATATTTAAGAGAGGCTAATTTTATCAATGGGATATTCAAACCCCAAAGTAAAAAATTGACTAAAAATTCCAAGGATAAAATACCAACAAACAAATAGACAAACAACAGTACACAAAATATAACATAGATAACGAAGACTGAGCAGCACGAATCCCATCAAAAACATGAAATTGACGACCATTTTTATTGATAAACTAAATAATTATGAAAATAGAAATCTCGTTAAAACTCGCATTTGTTTTATTCAATTAAAGATCATTCCAAATTTATAAAGTTTGCCTTTGTATTGAATTTAACTAACCAACCCCAATTTTGATTAAAAAAACAAACGATGACATACTGGTTGATATCCATTTCAGTATTTGACCATGATGGTATTTATCGTTCTATGAATGGAAAACAATGTCTTTTTCAAAAGCTACTATGATGACGTTTATGATCAAGTGTATGTTATACGTGGTCGTACAACAATAAAACACAGCGATAGCTTCCACATGTTCCATTCCCTCAGTTAGTTGTGCTATAAAAAAAAACAAAAAAAAACACGGATCTCTATTCGTCCACGTTAAAATGGCACTGACGTTTGATTAGAATACTCATTCATAGAACAACTATGGGGACAAAATCCTTATTCGTGCCATTGTTTCCAATGTTGATGCATTAATGGTGAGTTAGTCGTCCGAATTTCGTTCCAAACACCAACGAATATATATACAGCCCATACATTTTTTTTAATTTACGGTTTTGTATCAGAATGAAACCTCAATCGAAACTTTTTTCAAATGATCTATTGGGTTTAATAGATATAGAAAGATGTGGTATGAGTGCCAATGAGACAACTCTCCAACTAAGTCAGAATTTAAAAAAGTAAACCATTATAGGTGAAGGTTCGGTCTTCACCACGGAGCGCTGGCTCACATCGAACATCAAGCTATATAGAAAAGGCCCCAAACAATATTAGTGTAAATTCATTGAAAATGGAAAACCAACGATATAATCTTTAAGTATGTTTCAATAATTGTTATGCTTTAGCAGTCCAGTATTGTGGGAATTTTAACTCAATATGTCTTGAAATTGGTGAAGGTTTTTTTTAGCTGTTTCAAAACATTGACTATAAAATGTTAAACTGATACATTATAAAGTGTATGTTTAGAAAATCTGAATGAACTTTTGATAATAAACAGTAGGGTGATCTCTGTATTTTCATATTTCTGTGTAATAACTTAATTTGATTTTATTGCAGTATGTGGATCAAATTTCTACTCAGAGAACAATAAACCCCTAATTGAACGTTATGATTTAGGCAAGATCAAAACTTTTACATCTAATCAATTTGTTAAAAAGGTAAAATATAAAATTTCAATCCTGGTATCAATGAATGAGTTCATGTAGTATGCTGTAACTAAAATATAAGAATTGGAATCAAATTGGTGAACATAAATTTGATAGCTGTTGCCCTTTTAAATTGAAAAAAAATAGATAAAGGAAGCTAACTCGGGATTCTTTGAATTAAAGAATAATTTTACAGGAAATTAACACATTTTGAAATGAAGCAAGAAAGCAAGTTCGCTTATCTTCAATTTTATATTTATATTCATTGAAACGTTAATGAAAACTAACTCTTCGAATATTTTTTTTCTTTCACAAAGTAAAAAGACGATTAGAATTGTATTGTCCTCATTGTCAGCAATTAAGGGTACAATATTAATTTTATAACATTTCGGCTATATTTTAATAGAAATAAACTATCATTATTTTAAAAGATTTTCATGGAATTAGCGGAACACGTTATACCTGACCAACTCAATTATAACGTTTTCAACGCCAAACAGAAGTGAATTCAACTTGAAGATGAGTAAAGAAATGCCGATTGGATTTGAGTCATTAAATACTACAGAAATTGTGAGTCGGGAAGGAACAAAAGTTTTCGCGTTACTGAGAAAGAATTCATAATAGCAGCGTTAAAATCTACATAACACAAATATGATATCTGATTATCAAAAATGCATTGACTGATAGTGGAGTGACAGATCAAGAAAAAGGTGCTTATTTTACAACTTTCATGGACCGGCAGACCTGCAGGCTAAAAACATTTTTTTTGAAAAGCAAATACCTTAAGCTACCTTTTTTACCCGGTCGTAGACATTATCTGCGGTGCATTTTTTTTTAATAAAATGGAGAGTAAAAAGACATTTGGATTTCCACATGGGGAAAAATATTGAATGTAAAACTAAAATTCCTTTTTTTTTCTTTATTTTGTCTATTTTCACTCAGTTTAACAAAAGCACACACTGTATTATTTTAACGAAGTGGTTACAACATTTGTAAATTTATATTACATTTATAGTTTAATGATTTTCCGAATTTAAATGTGGTAAACTTCCTATAGTAAAGTTTCGAAGCCATTCCAAGTTAGTATTTCTTATGAATTAATGTTCAATGAATATGATATGGACCTCCTCGTTATTCTGATGCTCATTGCAAGATTGTAGTAATGTTTCTAAACTTCCTGTCGACAATCTGCGAAAAGTCCTGACAATAACAGAATGCATACTTGCTTTAAATATAAACTGTTAACCCCATTTCATCTAGCTTTGGCATTACAATTACACCATGAGTTTGGCTCTAATATCTTTATTGAAAATTCAAACTCTCGTGATTTTTGTGCATCCTATTCTGAAGTACGTAGATATTGGTCTAATTTAGTAAATTTGGAAACAGACAGAATCCAAGACATGTCCTATGTACCTTATGGTATTGCTATATTTAGAAAGGGAAAGGTGATCGTATTATACAGGAGGAAGTAGAAAATATTGATTTGAATGCTGAGACAATCGATGGTAAAAATGCATTTCACTCCATGTCTAGAGTTGTATTTCAGTATCAAAACGAATTATCAAACGCAAACATAAGTTCCATAAATGTTAAATGAGGATTAGAAAGATCTTTGACGTTGAATGATTCTAATACAAATCTTATGGCATGTTTACCTTTCGAAAAGCAAACTGAACGGTATGAACCTCCTTGTTATTCTTATGTTTATGGGAAAATTGTGTCTTGTTTCATGGAAAACTGAGATATATCTGTACTGTCTTTAGTATTCTGCGACTTCTTTAGAGCCAAACTTATATTTGATTTCCTTTTCTGCAGAAAGCACTGAACAAATTGTTCCATTTTCGACCGGTTCTTAATAAAGGCTAAATCTGAAATTTCGTCTGTAGCCTATGCTCCGGTTACAGATGCCAAGCCTAGCGACATGGCAATATTATTTATAAAACTATGAAACAATATTTAGATATGTCAAAACGTGCTGGTCAACAATATGATGTGCAAACAATTGACAATTAATTGTATGCTGTTGTCCAAATGTAAAATGGTCTATGCCAGACGTGATCGAGGATTACCTTTTGGTATATGAAGCTCTCATTGCTCTTTTGTTTAATTTAAAAGCATTCTTTAATTAATGTAAAGACGGAAATCGTTTAATTAATATTGAACCAAATGTATGGAAAGGGTTCTTTGATTTCACAGTTCTTTTGCTGAAACACACAAAATTACTGAAGGTATTAAACAGTTTTTTTTCCTTATTTTAAAGAACATATGTTGCCATTGTTTGAACCATTCAGAATACACTCTTGTAAACTATCACCAACTTTCACATTTTGGTGTTGTTCTTCGTGCAGTTGAGATATTGTAACAGAATATTAGGGTTAAACGGAATACGTTGTGGCTTACATTTGCAAATGGTAGGTGCAATTTTGCGATGCTTTTTCATTACCAATCGGACGAACTATGCTAGGTGAACACAAGGCTACATATGTGATATGTTGAATCAGTCTGAAACGGTAAAATCTACCTTTATGTCAGGTGAGTTTTCAATCAGACATAAACATGGAGCCTTACATAGTTTCTGGAGTGATAGGGCTAAAGAGAAAACTGTTATTAAAGATTCCAAAGGTTTTAGAGGCATCATAGGACTGATAAGGAACAAACGTGCTTTACTTCGATAGATGCTTAAAAGACACATCCTTACGCATTTAAGTTCTGAAATGAGACCAAGATCGGGATTAACAACAGATGCAAAAGTTGAACACGAGGAAAACAAGCCAACGGCAATGACACGAGACAAATAGAATGTCTCTGATTTGATAGGGAATATTCATTCAAATATGACAGATCCATTTAACGTTGCCGATCATCCTCAGTCATTAATAAATATTTCTACAGAAAGGCAAGCCTCAATAAATGTACAGGATTCTCTTCTTAAAACTCTTGAACGTGACAACCAGATAGGTAAATCTTTTGTGGAAGGCTGCTCTAATGAGTCTGAAACACATGTACCTTTTGATAGCTATTATTTGGGTGTTTCTCTCTCCTATATGTTCTCCCATTTATTTTTGTATTGTAGTTCTGTCATGCAATGTTGTCATTTTAATGTTATAACTAATATTACCATAAAAGAGGGAGGTTTGGCTAGCCACAAAACTAGATTCAACCCACATTTTTTTTAATGTCCTGTATCAAAAGTCAGGAAAAAAGCCATTGTTAGGCTAAGGGTGGAATTTGCCGCCACAAAGGATGTCAGTCTCCCATGTGAAAACACGTTTTTACAGCACATTCCACGTGCAATGCTTCAAACGCAAGTTTAGATGAACTATCATATTGCTTAACCAGTGATCATACTTCCATAAGACTCTGGTTGGCAAGAGGGTAAAAACGGTTTGCTCTTGGTTTTCTTATGTCAGTAGATTTTCTTCAAGACCTTGTTTGTACGAATATGGGCAAGGGAAAACAGCTTGTAATAACAACTGTGTATGTATACCAATGTTTGTTCATGTGAAGGGTCTGATGATTGTAGAAATTATTTAATTGCCTTGTGAAATAATTGTGACTAGCAATAAATATACTTCAAAGCAAAAACCAAACTGACTTCGATTCGTTTTTAATAAGCCGTAAAGTTCAGAAATATATCTTAAGGAGTATATGCGATGTAAAAAATAATCAATTGAGAGTCGGATGTTCCATCTTCTATTTTCTTATTGATGCTAGTCTGAATTCCCTTTAAAATGTGCACATGATGATTTTATCATTTTCAAATTAAGTTGAAAATGAAGGGTAACAGTTTATTTCATTATACATTTCTTGTTTAGTAACAATTCAGATTTTATTTTGTGTCTTTTTATAACCTCTTGTGAAATAAAATGACAATAGTGAAAAACTCAATCACTAACCTCTGACCTTATTTTAAAAAAAATTGCACCATATTTTCATTCTACGACCAGGCAAAAATTAAGGAATAAACATTTCTCTTTCCAAAAAGTCATAATTTAGCCTATGAATTTATAATTTAGTAGGGTGGTCCATTTAAGTTGTCTTGTCCTCCACTTTGATTGATATTCAATTGTTTTAATTCAATTTAAAAGAAAGATACTAACATCATGCGGATGTATGAGTGTTTTAGTATATCCATGCACAATTGTTTTAGGAATGCAGACTAAGGTAATAGTTACTACAATCTTTATCGAAAAACGATGACTTATATCTTTCATAAGAAATTCAGATTTGATTGTCATATATATTTATTTTAACTTTTATCGTGATACCAGCCTATTCATTTACCGTGGTTTCTTTTTCCAAGAATCAGCATTCTTTAAATCTGTTGATGTAATAGACTGACCTAATTATATTCAATAGTTTCCTTTGTTTGCCTAATTTAAAAAAATGAAATGTGTAATTGGATGATTTCTTTTCACTTATTGAATTTATATAAAAACTATTTTTTTTGTTTTTTTTTTTATATTTTTTATATGTATTTGATTGGAATGGAACCCCTTTGTGAAAAACGTTTTAAGTGTGGCTGCCATCAAAACATCGACGAATAATATAGGCTATCAATTTGTTGGATGTCTAGTTTAATGGACACAACTTGCTTGTTCCTGTACCATTGTATCAGATACGCTGACGTAAACGTATCTAGGAACATACTTAAATAATTTGTCGTACTATCTTGTAGTGATTGATCCCACTTGCCTAATATTTACAGCCCTTCTGGCCATATTGTTTCTCGTGAGGTCAGCTTTGAACTAGCTGTCACTAATAGCGAGTACTCTCAAATCTGTACTTATTGTCTTTTTGTTGTTGAGATGTACAAGTACCACTCAACGTTCACTTGTATTTGTAGTGTTTGTATGTTTATCCATCTGATGAGTTTAGCTTTTTTCAACTGATTTTTATAGTTCGTTCTTCTGTTGTACTGTTACACCACTGTCCCAGGTTAGGGAGAGTTTGGGATCCGGCTAACATGTCTTAATCCGCCACAATCTCTATATATGTGCTTATACCAAGCCAAGAGCCTGGAATTCAGTGGTTGTCGTTTCTTCATGTGTTACATATTTCTTTTGTGTTAATTTTTTGTACATAAATTAGGCCGTTATATAATTAGTTTTCTTGTTTGAATTGTTTAACATGGTTTTTTCTTTGCCTTTTATAGCTGACTATATTGTATGGGCTTTGCTCATTGTTGGAGGACGTGTAGTGACCTATTATACTTAATTTCTGTATCATGTGTGGTCCCTTGTGGAGAGTTGTCTAATTGGCAATCATACCACATCTTCTTTTCTATATCAACATAATTCAACATGGACATTTCGAAAGGTGATATCTCATGGTTCTAAGTTAGAAGAAACCAAATGCATCCATTGGAACCATAACTTCAAAATAATAATGGATTTCTTTGAGGACTACACCAGAGCATGGGCTAAACGAATGAAAAGAGAACTGGAGACTTTGTCAAAATGGGTCATAACAAATATGTCTCTGATAAAACGTCGCATTCATAAGTTGAAACACTGTGTGAATAATCGACTAAAGTCTGTTTTCAGAGACAAAGAGGCGGTGAAATTTACATCATTTCTTCACGATAAGTATGATGTTGATTCTGCAGATAATGCTTTGTCTTTGTATGTAAATCTTTCTAGTACGAGGGTCTTGTAAAAGAATTAGGAATAACTGGGCACTCAGGTAATCCTATCTACAAAAAAATATCATTTGACATGAATGAGATTTTAGCGAATCATACGTCCTTCATGGCCTCAATGATCATTACACAAACAGCATATCAGAGGACTTACCTTTTTTGTATTGGATACCGAAACTTCATAAATAACGGTATATTGTCAGCCTATCTTCATGTTGGACAAAAGAATTATTAGATTGACCAAACTCATGTCCGTAGTGACAGAGATTCTTCAGAAATACTGTGAAACTGTTTACTCGCGTAGTGGTATTAACAATGCATATGTGGATTCTAAAAACTCAAATGAGCTGCTGGATAATTTTTTATCTCGATCTCTTTCTGAAATTAGTTCTATCAAAACGTTTGATATTTAAGCCTGTTTACCAACATTCCCAATGTGAAATCATCTAAAGGAAATAAACTACAATGCTATTTAACATAAAAAAAAATTAACATACTCTTTACATTAATTACTAATACCATACGTCATATTTTGTTAATGGTGAACGAAAAGGTAAAACATGCTACACAGCGGAACAAGTGATCAGTATGCCGGATTGTCTTAATGACATAATTGTTTAATCCTGAGGTAGACTTTTTCAATAAATTGTCGGTCATCCAATGGGAACGAAATGTGCGCCTCCTCTTGTCGACATCTTCTTATTTTCATATGAGTCGGAGTTACCTCAGACACTCGTCAAAAACAATAAGATCAAATAAGTCAGGTCTTTAATTTCACAATCATATATATTGATAACAAACGAAGAACAACGAACGACAACCACTCAATTACAGGTTCAGTAAATGAATATACGAGTATCACTTACAGGTTATTTACTTTCACATTCAGATATATTGATGATGTTCGTTCCATAAACAATCCAAACTTTTTTGATTATTTTTCCGTAATATATCCCCCAAAACTAGAATTTAAAGAAACAACAGACAATTTACCCCACCTTAATAGCAATATATCACATTCACCTGCATATGGGATATACATTTCTCAACTTATCCGTAATCAAGAGCTTGCAGCTGCTTCTCAGACTTTGCAAAACGTCACCAGAAAGTTGATGAACAAGAGGTGTGTCAAAGAACGTCTCGTCCTTTTTCAATAAAAGTTCATCGGGAGGTACCAAGACCTAATTAATGAATATTCCGTATCAACTTCACAAATAATACACGATGGTCTGAAGTATAGGTTCTGGGTAGTGACGTTGTTTATAAACTTAACAGCGTGGTAAAGTTTTCTTTCATTTGTCTTTTTCAATATAAGTTTTCCTGTTAATATAAAAAAAAAAGATGTGGTATGATTACAAGACAACTCTCAAGAACTAAAAAGCTATAGGTTACAATACGGCCTTAAACAATTAGCAAATCCCATACCTCATAGTCAGCTTTTAGAGGCCCGCAATCAAAAATATTAAACAATTCAAATTAGAAAACTAGCGACTAATATAATGTACAAATAAAAATATATAACACAAGACGATCGACAACAACTGAATTACGGGATCCTGACAGGACAGACACATGCAAACAGAATGTGGTGGGGTTAAACATGTCACAGAGTTTTCCCCCACCCCACCCCCACCCCCAATACCTGGAACAGTTGTGTAACAATACAATATACGAACGAACTATAAAATCTGTTCAAAATGCTTAACTCATCAGATGAAAATATAAATACATATAACAATGTGGACGTGATCGGGTACCTGTACATCCAAACAACAAAAAGACACTACTACACTTATAAGTCTGTTTGTCTTTTTATTTTTTTTTGCCATGTCGTTTTCAGTTTATTTTCGATCTATGAGTTTGACTGTTCCTCTGGTATCTTTCGCCTCTTTAAAAAAAAATATGCATCTAAGACTAAATTATCAATCATATCAAAACCGATATCCAATAGATGTAGTGTAAAGACGTCATAAACAGTCAGAGAAAAAACACTACGACAGACAGCACAGGCCATCACAAATAGGGAAGTATTTGAAAAACGAATAAGACATTGTTTAAATCCCTTCCTGTTTGACATGTAAACGCTTAAAAAATGCTTTTTATAATTAGCTAGGACGTTATATTTATCACCTACCCAGTTCATATTTTTGTTGATAGCTTTAGTTTTTAGTTGTGAAAGTCCAAAATTGGACATGTGTTTCAGATGACTAATGCAAATCCAGTTTCCCTGTGTGGAAGTGAAACACATTGTAACACATCTAATCATTTCCCTAATTACGTTAAACTAAACAATGGAAATCAAATAGATTGGGACAAGTTCAACTTTATTTTCTCTACAAGTTATTTGCTATGCTATTAAAGTTTTTTATTAGTCGAAAGTTTGACTAAAATAAAAAGTCCAAATTAATTTCTTTGTTTATTAATTTTGTAAATTTTATACAAAAGAAATAATCTTTGCAAATTTAATAACGTGATAAACGTGATTTATTTGAGTTATATTTCGAAAACCAGAAAAAATCTTTAGTGAACATAAAATTCCATAAGTAACAAAACACAACTGAATAAACGAAAACTAAAGAAAAATACGAGTATCACTTTCATTGACAATGAATTACAACAGTATCCAATACAAGTTCAAGTTTTCGTATAATCAAAAAGATTCGAAAATATTAGCCTCCTTCTTTTAAGTGATACTTTGTTAGTTGGATCAATTTTTTGTTAACTTTTTTCTTTCACAGTATCATATTTGTGACCCTCAAAATGATGCCTTTTTATGTTAGTTTGCATTTTGTATCATATAACTCAAAATAAAGAAGCTGAAACCACATTTACAGTATCCGAAAATAGTATCAATACGTCTAAATAATGACAACAGTACTATACCGCTATTAAAAAGTTATGAATTGATTGAAAGAAAACCAAACCGGGTAACTAACTAAAACCGAGGGACGCACATCGACTTGAAGAGGAAAACAACCAAACAACAGAAACACTGAAGTACAACAAATAACAAACGACAATGCAACATACATAGAAATACTATTAGATAACAACTGCCATATTCTGTATAAAATTTTCTGACGTCAGACACGCAAATCAATGAATGTGTTTGTAGATGTTTTTGTTTTCTGTTAAATTGTTCCTTTTAAAATTGTTATACGATGGTGACTGATGTACCCATATTTTGACTATTTTATTTATTGTGTCTGTTTAGTTACCGCATCAATGTAAATATAACGGAATTTGATGAGACTGTCATCAAAGTGAGAGGGTTAGCGCTATAAAACCAGTTTTACTCCACCATTTTCTACATTTGAAAATGCCTTTACCAAGTCAGGAATATGACAGTTCTTGTCCATTCGTTTTTGATGCGTTTGTGTGTGTGTTATTTGATTTTGCTATGTGATTATGGACTTTCCGAATTGATTTTCCTCTAAGTTCAGTATTTTTGTGATTTTACTTTTTCATGACTTGGTACAGCACATTTTAAGAAAATAAAGTGTGTGCTAAACGCGCTTTATGTTAACGTTAAATATACCGCTAAAATTGCAACATTACATGATAAGAAAACAGAACAAATAAATCCAAAACACTTAGGACAGAGAAAACAAATCGTAAAAAAATCCAACACCCCAAAAAACAAACGCTGGTGATAACTTTTGATACTTTGCAAAGCATTCCAGGGTCAGTATTTTCACCATTGAACACTCTCTTATACCACTAACCCTTTAAGAAAAGGGATTTTATTTTACAATAAGTCCTATTGTAGCATTTTGGCTTTTACAGTTCAATTAAATGTCTTTTTATTAATACGTTTGGCCTAAATTACATTTCAATCTATTGTATTTATTAGAACGGTGTCTATTTCATTTAAATTCACCGATCGGTAGCATATCTTTGGAACCGTCGGGGTACTGCCTGTAAGTATGTATATAAGTCAAGAGGGTGCGAGAGAGATCACAGAGAATTGATAGATAGTTAGAAGAGTTGAGAGGATAGTTATATTGTGTTAGTGAGGTCCGGATCATTGTTCAGCTGTTTTATTATGTTAAACTGATATTATACATTTAACAGATTACATCGTGATTTTAATTAAGACTTTGTGTTGTGGTTTGTTTTCTTTGTGCCATTTGAACATGCAGTTTACGTACTAAAAATAACACATCGACATACCATACCATAAAAAAAAAAACAACGCTACATTATTATATTTGTTTTTATATATTCATGTAAATTATGTACGTTATATTTGAGACTCAAAACAAGTTTCTGGATAAAACATTTCCTCCCTGATTTACATTGTGTATTTATTTCATTGTATATTAACTTGGTGTCTTTGTTTTACAGCTATAAGAAATAAATTGTCAATTTAGAGAGAAAAATTGTTTAATGCGAGAATATTTATAAACAATACGAAGCAAACATAAGAAAGCTTAATCAAAATCGGAAGCATTTGATCGCAACATATTTAAACAAAAAAACAAGAGATAAACCACGAACAGATATGGCACACCAAATTACTTCTAAACGCATATAAAAGTTTTAACAAACTGAAATGTCAACAGTCGTATGCAACGATAGTTACCCACACATTATTCGAGATAGCGATCCGGCAATTTCTACTGATAGTTCAGAGGTATAATTCATAATGCTATCACCAGAATAGAGATGTGTAACGGTAACTCAAATAAATCGTAACCCGTCTAATACAGTCGTAGAGGGTGCAGAATCATTCGAGTTGAAAAAATAGAGTCCGGAAATTATATTAAACCGATTACTTTGATCGCACTTTTTAAATAATGTTACAATTGTCTATTTCACTGACTACTGTCCGAAACGGTTCTCGTCACTGGGGGATAAAGTTACTTTATGCAAAATAAGAAACCGATAAAATGACCTATTTTTTAATGTTAGAGTCAAGTCGCCCTATATTTTGACAGATCCCTTTGTATTGAGATATACTTTTTTTTTTCGAATAATTGTTTTCTCATTTTTGTCTGATACCACATTTATTTAAACTGAGAATCATAACTAAATCTTATACCCCAAAAATCAAATTATAAAGTACGTGTTGCATTTCCATAGAATATATGTTTATTTGGTCATTTGGTCATTGGTGGATTAAAAGATATTATATATAGATGTAACAACTTGAGAATTGGCTCGAAGAGAGTACGAAATTGATACATATAACACTGTGACAGTCTGATAAATTGGGTCGCTTAACTGGAAGAATACTTCACACGAATATGTTAAATATGGCTTGTTTTTAAAATGTTATGAAAAGTTTTGCATTATTTAATGCATCTCGCCTAATGTTACTTTATTGTAGCGAAAAATGAGCAAAACTCCACATTATTAATTTCTACAGTAAAAATGTATGTTAACAACATTTTTGTTATTTCAGTCAAATAAACACGGAAAACATTAAGGATTGTTTCTGCCTTATTTCTAACAAAGTTGGAAAAGTAAACCCTAATAAGCAACAACACTAAAACATGTCATTATTTTATGCCTTGAAGCAAATTTCATTGAAACTTGGTATCTTTCTGATTGATTCTTCAAAAGAAAGACATCGTTCTGAAAATAACATATAGTTATATTATTATTATTGATAAGCGTAATAAATTTATGGATTCCGATTTGCTATGTGTGTGAAATGACCAAACAGAACATTCCCATGTTATTCAGCATTTATTACTATGGGTATCGGAAAATAGTTTCCTTACTCAGTTTATGACAGGAAGATAGAAAGTCAAATAAAAATTTGTAATCGTGTATATAAGAACGCAATCTGCTATTAAATTCATTAATCGCAGGACACTTTTCAAGGTGAGTGTATTTAATGGGTGTTTGGTTGATTTTTGTGTGCTTTATAAATGTTAATGCAAATAAATTATATAATTTATATCAAGTCAATTCCGATCCTTTTGGTTTTAAACAGTGAATGAAAAGATATCATTATTCGTCTACACAGTGTCAAATAAAGATCATTAATATTATACATTTGCTTTAAATAGTGATTTTTTAGAACAATGACTAACATGATTCAAAGTCTCAACAGTAAAATGAACGTTTTGTAATTTTAGATTGACAACTTATTCTGGAATGTATCGCTAATTTAAGATATATTAACATGTATATAGTCAGTCCCCTTAAAGCGTTTGTTAAATAAATTTGAAATAATTTCGAACAGTTACGAAAAGAGTTTTACGACTACTGTTCCTATACTTTTGTACAATGCATTTTATTCGGTTATACTTGTTTGTTTCTTCAGATAACAAAAAATGCAGTCTTGTTTAAGTGCAGCATGTGTTTTGATATACATATATGTCGTACATTCTTACGTGCAAAAAGGACAGACAGCTCCGTGCAAATTTGACGAGCGATGTCATTGTAGAACAACGGAAAAAAGATATGTAGATGTTGATTGCTCGTGGAAAAATATTACAAGAATACCGCATTTACCAGAGTTAACTATACATTTAAACGTATCCCACAATTTGATTGACTACATCGGAAGAGAATTATTAAATGCTGCAAACCATCTCTTAACATTGGACTTGTCGTTTAATAGTTTATCATCAATAAACGTCACAACATTCACTGGTCTTAGCAAATTACGTTACCTTTCTCTTGACAATAATAAACTGGTGTACAGCAACCACACTTTTCCAAAAGGAATCTTTAAACCATTGAAATCTCTTTCACATTTAAGTTTAAAATATAACAACAAAAGGTCTTCTTGCTGTGCAACTTTTCCGGATAAAACAATTTCAGATTTAATTGATCTAGAAACCCTGGAATTAGACGCAACAAGCTATGGTTTCGGAAAAGGATTCAATGAGCTGCCAAAACTGAAATCATTGGTATTAGGGTATACTCTCTTATTCTCAATGTCAAATAGCACATTCGGAAATACCAGAAATCTGCAAAATATTATATTACATGGTATTGACGGAATTTTCTTTACAAAAGGAACATTCCGAAGCTTAAAGTATCTGAAGCATCTGGAGTTTTCTTTCGATTCAATATTAGGCGGAATAATGTCGCCAATAGAGAATATCGCAGAAGATTTAAAATTCACCTCAATCGAAACTTTAAAACTGGGCCAGTCAGCAACGCGTTTTCATACGTTTCCTTTGGATAATCTTAATAAAGAACTGTATTCTACCAATATCACTGAAATATACATTACAGACAATGCGGGAAAAGCAGGATACTTTCCAGTACCTACTACTTCTACTCCACCAAGTCTTCAAATGTTGGATTTATCAAACAACGGTCTCACTCGATTTATTCTTGATATAAGATTTATTGACCGACTGATTTTAAAGAAAAATTTACTAGGAGATTTTTTATCGACACATCCTTATTATGATGTGAAAACTTTCTCTGTTTTCAGTATGATTGGTTATATCGATTTATCTCAAAATGATATAAAAGAACTTGCATCATTCACATTTGATTCGCAACCATTATTGCATCATATTGATTTAAGTAACAATAAAATACAAGACATTACATTCGATTTGTCGGTTTTGGAGGCGCTTGAATTTCTGAATCTCTCGAATAATAAAATCCAGTTTTTTAACGAAAGCATTATGCGTACTATTAACACTTTGGTTGTAGACAGACAGCTTACTATAGATCTTTCCAAAAATCTTTTGCAATGTACATGCAAGACAATTCCATTTTTACGATGGATGATCAAAAGCAATGTCTTATTTGTTGATCTTCAAGAGTACAGCTGTTCCTTAGAGAATGGTAGCGTAGTTATCATGAATCCGTTCGAGTACAAAGTCCTTGAGCTAGAAAAATCTTGCAAATCGTACCTAGGACTGACAATAGGTGTATCTATAGCACTCCTAACTATTATAATCACTGTTACCGGAAGTTTAGTGTATCGATATCGTTGGAAAATTCGATACATGTACTATATGACAAAAGGAAAGTACAGCTATCAGAAAATATCGCCCGATGATGACGATGAATATACGTATGATGCATTTATATCATACTCCGATGATGACAGAAGCTTTGTCCTTAAAGACTGCATTGAGAAACTTGAAAAAGAAGAAAATTTCAGGCTATGCATACATCAACGTGATTTTATGCCCGGACAAGACATCACAGTTAACATAACAAATAGCATCCACACAAGTAAAACAACTGTATGTCTTATTACAAGAAAATTTCTCGAGTCATATTACTGCATGTTCGAATTCAACATGGCACGTATGGAAAGTATTTATTCACGCAATGGCAGAAATATATTATTCCTCATATTCTATGAACATCTACAGCCTAAAGAAATTCCACTAGTCATGCTAGAACTTGTCCAGAAAGAGTCTTACATCGAATACCCTAATGACGATCAAGGAAATGTTGTATTCTGGGAGAAAATAAAAGAAACTTTAAGAACAAATGTTCAGGCATGAGGGTTTGCCTTAAACGATAATCAAAAAGTGTCAAGTTTTTAGATATATATGAAACTTATCATTTGTAATCAAATGTTTAATGATAGTTCTTGGTGTTTTTGTCAACTCCACAAACTCATCTGACTGTATAAAAGAAATATAGATAAAAGCTGCATTATGTGAACTATTGCTTCCAATAAAAAAAAAGAATTCATCCAATATCTCGTGAACGTTTATTGTCCCGTTCAAAGTTAAAGACATTTTATTCTTTTTTTTTATTTGTAATTGTTTTTATAATAATAAAGTATTGTCATTTTTTAGTTTTATTGTACTTATATAATACTAGTTATATAATTACAAGACAACACAGCCAATGTCAAATGCACCAATTAAAAACCCAAATGATTACAAACACGACATTAAATGAATTCAAACAGTGATTTGACGTCAACCTGCTCAGTTACCATGGTTCCTTTTACTTAAATTAAGAAATAATTCATGGAAGCCATAGATTGTTGGAAATTTACACATGGCCTGGGCCGTGATATTCGAATTTTATCCTGAGGGTTAGCGTTTTAAACACATAATTGGTTAATGTAATAATATGAATCCTGAAGCCAATACTATGTAAACATACATCACGGACATTCAACAGAACTAATTAAAAAAAAAAAAATACAAATTCATCTAACAAAAACATCAGCAGAAAAGTAGTAGTCTTTGAAAGAACATGCACTATATAAAACATTATGTCATACTGGAAAAAGACTTTTACAATAGAAACGAATTAAGAAAAAAAATATCATAATGAAAACAACCTGAAACGACAAAAGCCAAAACACACAATAGTTAGATGAACGTGGATAGTCATACGACCAAGAGGATCATTCTATCAAAAACAAAACTAAAGGGGAAACTGAAAGGTAAATAAGACACATAAGAGTGTTTGAACAATTATATTAATCGCATTTTGTAATTTTGGTGGAATAACGCAAATGGTAAAACTACAATGGTAACATTTTAAAATAACCACCAAGGAAATGTGAGATGCCAATGCTTATACAACTACATCTCAAATTAAATAAACCTCTCACAAATGTTTCGTCTACATAAGGCTCATCAGTGACGCTCATATCAAAATAATGAAAAAGCCAAACAAGTACAAAGTTGAAGTGCATTGAGGACCCAAAATTCCAAAAAGTTGTGACAAATACGACTAAGGTAATCTTCTCTTGGGATAAGAAAATTTTTAGTTTTCGAAAAACTCAAAGTTTTGTTAACAGGAAATTTATAAAAATGACCATATAATTGATATTCATGTCACCCTTGTAAACTATGTAATCTTTTAAAGATATGGCAATATAATTTCCATTGAAATGCCACTTGCAATACAATACAATGGCATACTTAATATCATTGAGTAAACGTTATCATTTCATTATGATGTGATGACAAGCATTAACATGTTAATAATGCAAAACATTCCAAGTCAATGATCTCAAAAAAAGGAACAAAATGATCTCCATGTGTTGTTTTTCAAGTTTTAGATTCATATCGTTTTAAGATGAACTAAATATAAAAAAGATAATGTGGTATGATTAAGACAACTCTCCACAATGGAACCAAATGACACAGAAATTAACAGCTATAGTCCACCGTATGACCTTCAACAATGAGCATAGCTTATATCGTTTAGTCAGCTATAAAAAGTTTCTACAAATGTAAAAACAAGTCAAACGAAAAAATAACGGCCTAATTCTATTTCAATGTCATTTTTAATGATATTCAGAAATACTGATCGGTAGAGTGCAAAAGAGGGGCTAAAGATACCAGGGACATTCAAATTCAAAGATAGAACATAAACTAACAGCGCCATGGCTTAAAAGAAAATGACACACAGACAAATGATAGTACACAAAACACCACATAGAAAATTAAAAACTAAGCAACACAAACTCCACAAAAACTAGATGACCTCAGGTGCTCCGGAAGGGTAGGCAGATACTGTTCCACATGTGACACCAATCGTGTTTTTACAAAACCGGTAAATAGTCTAATTCATTAGGTCACATTCGTGCAATGGGACGGCACTGTACTTACGACATAAATATATCATCTGTGAAACGGATATTCCACAACAGTTAACCAACTGTTGATGGCGTCTGATAGTTTATATATAGATTATTTCACACCATTCGGAACTCTTGTTTTAATAGTTTTCTTGTGAACAGCAACCCTCTATCAAGAAAATCATGGTAGGAAATACAAGCACGGGTATATCGTAACAATTGGTGGAAATGTACTCCGTATGCAGGCGCTGCTTGAATGTTGATACATACACATGGACAGTTCACAATTAGGAAGCTGAAATCATCTCTTTTTGTCGTAATGAGTTGTTTTCAACCGATCCTCGTTGTCAATTGTGTGATTTAAGTCAAGATCTGAGGTAAGATTAATTGTATCTGTTGTATGCTTTATTGCCAGTTCGATGGGATAAACACATTAAACATAGTCATCTAATTGGGAATTAGGTAGTGAGAGAACATCACCTATATA
The DNA here is from genome assembly GCA_019925275.1 of Mytilus edulis. NCBI lineage: Eukaryota > Metazoa > Mollusca > Bivalvia > Mytilida > Mytilidae > Mytilus > Mytilus edulis. Next base: position 74,636,187 of record CM034350.1, on the reverse strand, counting down.
GGGGAAAGTAAAGTTAAAGAATATTGCTACTTCGTTTCTTCCTTCCTAAGAAGTTCCTGTATGGTGTCAGTCTCATAAGAATAAAAGAACAAGTTGGCAAGTAGATGAGACACAATTATTTGGATGGAGAGTTGTCTCATTGGCACTCACACCACATCTGCCTTTATCTAGATGAGACACAATTGGTTCCAATGGAAATGCCGATAATTTGTATATAAACAAGTCCTCCAAACGTGCTTGTGAGCAGCAACCCTCTATCTAGAAAATTATGATAGGAAATACAAGCCCGGGAGTATCGTGTGAATTTGGAGATATATACTCATTATGCAGGCGATGCCGGAATGTTGCTACAAAGAAATGAAAAGTTCAAATTTGAAAGGCTGAACTCATCTATTTTGTCGTCTAAGTTTGTATCCAATCGACAATCATTGTTAATTTCTAGATATAAGTCAAGATATGAGGCAGACATAACTGTATCTGTTGTATCGTTTATCTGTACTTCGATTTGATAGATGTGTTCAACATAGTCACCAAATTTTGAAGTATTTATAATGAGAATATCATCGACTAGTATATAGCGGAAAGTAAAGTCAAAGGATGTTGCTGACATCTTTTGTTTCTTCCTAAGCAGTGCCCGTATGAAGTCAGAAACAGCAAATATACGTTGTAGTTCCTATTTTCGTACGAGGTTCATTTCCAATAAAGTGTCACTTAATATCTTTATATGTTTTGGGAGTAAAGTTGCACTTGGCAAATGTTTATTTACATTTTACACATTTACAACTGAAAATCTTAACGGCGATTTTTAATAAGTTGCAAATATTAACGACTGCGTCCAATGGGAATCGTTACCTTGTGGATGTGAAATTTTGACCAAAATATGCCATTGGTGAAGATGAGGGGATTGTATCGTTACCCTTGGTTACGGAAAATGTAAAGTGACATTGAGGCTAACAAGTAAAACCAACATAAAATATGGAAGCTCGTCAGGTAGCACCCCAATCGATCCTTCTTCGATCCTTATGCAATTTAAGTTCCATTTGTGAGCTTGCTGGTCAACGGAACGCTTTTCTTGACATAGTTCATCTTATCTACATAGATAAAGGAAGATCTGGTGTGAGTGCATATGAGACAACTCTCCATCCCAATAACAATTTAAAAAACAGGTAAACCATTATAGGTCAATAGACGGCCTTCAACACGAAGCCTAACATGTCTTAATTAAAAATTGATAACTTTTAAAAGGACGTTATTACCGAAAGTAATTATCGACAAGTTTTTAATCGGTCGCTGATCAAGAGTACTCAAATTAAAATTTACCGATGACTGTGTTCGTTCATCATTCAATAAAGAAGAATTGGTTAAATCGCTGATTGTTGTCATGCAAGGAAAACAGAGTTTTGAGACTTGTCTTTTGCAACTTAATATACTCGTCACTTGGAGATTGAACTCATATATTTTTGTACTAAATGTAAAACACTAAACTATTTTGGAAAATAAATCAATATAATGCCCCCTTTTTCACAATGCTTACAACAAAGTTATCCAGTATTCGGACACATCTCTGCATGTTGATGTATAGGTGTTATTTAGTACAATATCTATGACCATAGGGAGACCATTTTTCAGTAGGGCACAGGTGTTTTCGAAAAATTTCTGTTTCTCCTTCATTTCCACATTTTATTAAAAAATGTAAGTTTTGACTTGTTTCACCGTGTGAAAAGTTATTTTCAATCATTGCAATTTGCATATATATGAATACCTACTGTATAATCTAAGGCCACCACCAATCGTTACAAAGGCATTACAAAGGCATGTATTCCTAGTGAAATGAACTTGAAATAAATATTTCCATAAGCGACAAAACCATGCTATTCAACATTCAAAATAGGTATGAAAATAATATCCTTATTTAACCGATAACAGGAAGATAGAAAATAGTTGTAACATAGAATTTATGAACGCAATCTGGTAAGTATAATATAGGTTGGCCAATTAATCAGGTAAGTGAGGTTTAGTAACTTTGAATTGATTTTTGCATGCTTGATAAATGTTAAAGGACATTAACTGTCAAATAAAATTCATGATTACACATTTGATTCAAATTCTCATATTTGATTTGTTACACACGTATATCCAAATTATAAAAAGTCTAAAATAAACAATTTATAAAGTACAGGGTGGGTAATATGTATCAGAATTTCGTGTGTATTTTAGTGTAGACGCCATATTACTAACTATCGAGGTGACCTCCGAGGACTCCCAATTGTCATTTAATTCGACTTAACCATTAGTTTAGATACAAATAGATAGGAAACTCGTACAAATTTTTTGAATTCAGGTTTTAGGTTAAAATATAAAGTAATCATCGTATGAGAATGATTTTTGTGGTTCAAAACAGTAAATTCAATGGTTTACCTTTGTTAAACTCTCAATGATGACATTTGTTTCCTTTTAATAACTGAACACGCCTTATTCATTCGTAACCCATCTCTTCTTGGGTAGTTTAAATGAAGATCATATGAATACAGATTCAATATGGTCAAATTATTCACTTGCAAGTGAATAGTTTACAAGCGACGTTCCTTAGCTTATGTAGACAGAATTGAACCAATTGAAAATTGAATTAAGTCTCGTAGATAAGATATATGTACATCTCATAATAATGATATATATGCATTCACAATTTGACGAAATATCTAAAAGTTCTATTCGATCCTTTTGGTCCCAATGAGATTGAATATATAGCTTTATTCGTCTACACAGTATTAAACTAAAACTCACCATAATTAGGGTTACACTAATGACTGGACCGAATGACAGGACCGAATGACAGGACCAAATGAAAAATGCTAATAACTTTTTCATTTCGCAAAGGATTGATCTGAAATTTGAAATATAATAAGATTTCATCATTTGATAAGTAGATTTAAGAAAAAAATTAAAAAGTTTTGTAAGAAACTTTAGAAAACGTGACATGACCAACTCTGATAATGACAGGACCAACATCGAGAATGACAGGACCAAATCAAATTGCTAATAACTTTTTTGTTTTTCAAAGGAATTATTTCAGATTTGAAATATAAAATGGTATGTCATATTTTGAAACCAAAATGTTATAAAAATTATAGATTTATTTTCAAAAACTTTCGAAAACGTGACATGACCATCGCTGATTGACAGGACCAACATCGACAATGACCGGACCAGATGAAATTGCTAATTTCTCTTTTATTTCTCAAAATATTTTTCTGAAATTTGAAATATAATAAGATTTCATCATTTATCAAATAAATTTTAAAAAAAATACACAAAAAAATATGTAAGAAACTTTAGAAAACGTGACATGACCAACTCTGATAATGACAGGACCAACTTCGACAATAACAGGACCAAATAAAAATGCTAATAACTTTTTTATTTTACAAAAGAATTATCTCAGATTTGAAACATAAAATGATATGTCACATTTTGAAACATTTATGTTATAAAAAATAAAGATTTATTTTCAAAAACTTTCAAAATCGTGACATGATCCCATCGCTGACTGACATGACCAAGCTCGACAATGACCTGAACAAATGAAATTGCTAATTATTCTTTTATTTCGCTTAATATTTCTCTGAAAATTAAAATATGTGAAGATTATACCATTTTATACATAAATATAAGAAAAAGGTATAAAAAGCTTGCTGAAATGTGATCTGGTTAACGTTGTCAATAACAGGACAATCCTCGACAATTAATGACAGGACCAAATAAAAATGCTAATTATGCATAACATTTGTCAGAATATTCCTCTCAAATTTGAAATAATGACAATTAAGACCATTTTGCACATCATATAAGAAAAATATAGAAAAAAAAACGTATTGAAAGCTTGCGGTTGTGAAACCTGACCAACATCGGCTATGATCTGGCCAATGATTTTACTGAAATTGTTCAATTCTGATCCATAATTAGTAAGATATATCTTATAAATTCAGGAAAATATATTCTATGGTGGTTAAAATTCTTGACCTAGCTACAAAACATGCTAAACGTATGTTGGCAGAGAGTCACAGGACATGCAGAGTCACAGGACAAAAAGACACGAATGATCACTATATTTAAGAAAGAGATCTTGAAATATTTACATGTAATTACATATAATCATTTTATAGTTTAAGAGATTGTTCATTAAACTATAGATAAATTCAGATTTATTGAATTGTCATCATAATATTTCTTGACATCATGAAGCCCAATTTAAGCCACTTTGAAAAGGTATCAAACCTTTAAAAGTAGTCCGTGAAAATGTTTGATTCAGTATATTTTATGAAAATATTTGAAACTACCAAGAAATCATGCATGCAAGGGTCGGTCATACTTCAAGAAATGTTTATTTGTTTATTTATTATGAGGGGGGGGGGAACTATCAAGATATACCCTGCATATACTCAAGCATACATGGAAATAATTATTTAATGTTCTGAAAATATTTAATAAAACAACGACATGAACTATTATGTGATTTTAATTACTGTCATCACAATCTTTATTGGGTTATCAACTTATTTATGGCTTATGTCACACCTTTTGTTTGTTACCTTATAATTGTTTTCAGACGTGTCAGATTATGTCCGGTAATTAATATACAAAATAATCTGAATGAATGAATGAATGAATGATCTTTATTCTCAACCCAAATACATAGTTAAAGAGTTAAGATATAGCATGTGTGAAATAGCAATTAATATGATAAATATTTGCACCAAAGATAAATAAAGTTAGCTTTTTCCCTTATTTTCTAAAAACTTATAAATCATTCAATCTTAATGTGTGTTTTTTTAATTATTATTATTAATTTCAACCAGGATTTCTATAGTAGGAACTATGGTAATTTCACGTTTTCGCAATAAAAAAAATCTAGATTTTTTTTCTTTAATTGATGTTTTAAAAGATGAGATCACATTTTATTTTAAATCTGACATAATTCCTTTTCAAAATTAAAAAGTGAATAGCATTTTTATTTGGTCCTGTCCTTGTCAAGGTTTGTTCTGTCATTGTCAGTACTAGTATTGGTCAGGTCACATTACAGCAAGCTTTTAATATTTTTTTCCTATATTATTCCTATTTTTATGTATAAAATAGTTAAATCTGACTATATCTCAAATTTCAGAAAAATATTTTTTAGAAATAAAAAGTAATTAGCAATTTCATCTGGTCCTGTCATTGTCGAGGTTGGTCCTGCCAGTCAGCGATGGTCATGTCACGTTTAAACTTTCTATATTTTTTATAACATTTATTTTTCAAAATATGACATATTATTTTATATTTCAAATCTGAGAGAATTTCTTTAAAAAATAAAAAAAAGTTATTAGCATTTTACTTTGGTCCTGTCATTGTCGATGTTGGTCATGTCATTATCAGGGTTGGTCATGTCACGTTTTCTAAAGTTTCTTACAATTTTTTTAATTTTTTTTCTTAAATCTATTTATCAAATGATGAAATCTTATTATATATCAAATTTCAGAAAAATATTTTGAGAAATAAAAGAGAAATTAGCAATTTCATCTGGTCCAGTCATTGTCGAGATTGGTCCTGTCAAGCAGCGATGGTCATGTCACGTTTTCGAAAGTTTTTGAAAATAAATCTATATTTTTTATAACATTTTGGTTTCAAAATATGACATATCATTTTATATTTCAAATCTGAAATAATTCCTTTGAAAAACAAAAAAGTTATCAGCATTTTTATTTGGTCCTGTCATTCTCGATGTTGGTCCTGTCATTATCAAAGTTGGTCATGTCACATTTTCTAAAGTTTCTTACAAAACTTTTTAATTTTTTTCTTAAATCTATTTATCAAATGATGAAATCTTATTATATTTCAAATTTCAGATCAATCCTTTGAGAAATGAAAAAGTTATTAGCATTTTTCATTTGGTCCTGTCATTCGGTCCTGTCATTCGGTCCAGTCATTAGTGTAACCCCCATAATTACCCCCTCCAAAACAAAGGGTTATTTGTTAACGTTAAAATTGCATGTTTAGATTATTTTATATGTCCAGTTTTATAAATGCACGAGAATGAATTAGAAATAAACACGGAAACCAATGTTAAAATGAGTTCAGTAATCATGCAGTATTTCGCTTGAAAAACTAGCAACGTCGGGCATGCATTTCTGTTGACCTGGTTAATAATGGAAGTTGAAACATACAAATAACAAACTGATTTGTCTTTAAAAGTTCTGAAAACTATCAAAATTGATCGAATTGCTTCTTATAAAACAATTATTAACATGATCAGAAATGTTAACAGTACATTTTGGTACCCTAGACTTAACTTGTAGGATATGAAAGGAGTTGGAATGATCAGGCATTTTTTTGAGCCCTGAAGTAGAAATTTAGTGTAATTATAAACATATCAAATAATATCTTTCAGACGTGGGAAACAACAACAGAGGGGTATCAATAGTTATCAAAGGTACCAGGATTATAATTTAATACGCCAGAAGCGCGTTTCGTCTTCATAAGACTCATCAGTGACGCTCAGATCAAAAAAGTTATAAAGCCAAACAAATACAAAGTTGAATAGCATTGAATTCCAAAAGGTTGTGCTAATTACGTCAAGGTAATATATTCCTGGGATAAGAAAATCCTTAGTGTGTCGAAAAATTCAAAGTTTTGTAACAGGAAATTTCTAAAATTACAATGCAATTGATATTCATGTCAACACCCAAGTGCTGACTACTGGGCGGGTGATATCCTCGGGGACGGAACGGCCACAAGCAGTGGCATCAAACCAGTGGTATAAATAGTTATGAAAGGTACCAGGAATATTATTTAATACGCCGGACGCGTGTTTCGTCTTCATCGACATAAGACTCATTAGTGACGCTCAGATCAACCTCTATTATTGTATTAACGTGTGAATGAGGCCAAGTACACATTAAGTAAGAGAAAATTTCCTGCAGATGATGTTATCAACATTAAATTGACAACATAATCGTTGAGCTTAAAGAATGTCAATGGTATCAGCAGCCCAGTAGTCAGCACTTCGGTGTTGGCATGAATATCAATTATATGGTCATTTTTTTTTTAAGTTTCATGTTTACAAAACTTTGAATTTTCCGTAGAATAAAGGATTTTCTTATCCCAGGCATAGATTACCTTAGATGTATTTGGCACAACATTTGGAATTTTGGATCCTCAATGCTCTTCAATTTTGTACTTGTTTAGCCTTATAACTATTTTGATATGAGCGTCACTGATGAGTCTTATGTAGACGAAACGCGCGTGTGGCGTATAAAATTATAATCCTGGTACCTCTGATAACTATTTACACCACTGGGTCGATGCCACTGCTGGTGGACGTTTCGTCGCCGAGGGTATCACCAGCCCAGTAGTAAGACCTTGGGTGTTGACATGAATATCAATTATATGGTCATTTTTTTTAATGAATTTTCTGTTTACAAAACTTTGAATTTTTCGAAAAACTAAGGATTTTCCCAGGCACTAATGATATGTTTAAGTGGTCTTATATCTTTAGATACCAGAATAGTCGTCTGAATTTTCCATAATGATTGTGTCATATTCTAGTTTCTGTCATTTCGACTGATTGCCGATTTGCATGGTGGTTGATGGAAATATTTATCTAGCAGGAGACTAGATAATTTTATGCTTGCTTCGTCAGCCAAATACTGACTCATTACTAACCAAAATTATAAAAAGGTTCGACCTACACATCAACAAGAACAATGCGAATGTCAGGTGTCAATTGATAAAAACGACAAAAAAATGAGATATTTTTGTTTAAATCATCGTATTTTAAGTCCTCTTCTTTCCATCAGCTAAAAAAACTCTCTCATATATATTTTTTACCCCTTTTATTTTGTTAATGAGAAACATTGGATTGCTGTTCTCATTAACGTTAACCACTTAGCTTCTTTTGTCAATAACGCATGCGTATTTTAGAACGATTCTTTTAATAGAAAACATAACAATATTATTATCAAATTACAAAAAAAAATGTTCAAATTAAAACAATTTCAGATGTTCATAAATAATGTGTTTATCGAGTACGTTTTCAGGTACATTTCCTAAGGTTTGTAAATCTGAACATTTAATTCAAATGCCAAAGGTTGAAATATTTCGCCTTCTTTAATGATCATGATTAAGAATATGCTAAATGTCTTTAGGCTAAAGTTTTAATTCAAGCATCATATTCACTTAACATTATTAGTGATCAGTTTAATAAAAGCAACAGTAGTTTACCACTATTCAAAAGTCTTAAATCGATTGAGAGGAAACAGAATTGGAGGAAACACATAGGATATGAGAGGAAAACAGATGAACAGAAACGATGATGTTAAAACGAGGTATATGTGAGTTATTTACTTAACATTATTAGTGATCAGTTAAATAAAGACAACAGTAGTTTGCAGCTATTCAAAAGTCTTAAATCGATTGAGAGGAAACAAAACCGGGGGAAACACATCGATATGAGAGGAAAACAGATGAACAAAAACGCTGATGTTAAAATGAGGTATATGTGAGTTAAATTTTGTTTACATTGTTATTTCGGGGCCTTTTATAGCTTACTATGCGGTATGGGCTTTGCTCATTGTTGAAGGCGTACGGTGACCTATAGTTAATTTCTGTGTCATTTGTTGTTTAATTGGCAATCATACCACATATTCTTTTTTTATATATTCACAATTAAAGTATCCTATATACAAAGTATAGTTAACTTAATAGTTAAAGTTTCTAAGAAACAAACCTAACCGCAGCAACTTAACATTGACTACTGAGACATGACAATAAGGTCAAAATCAGATTAGCCCTGTTTGACGGACATATGTACCTACAAGAGTTCAATACATCAAATATAGCTAATTATTGCCTTTAGTATTTGAGGCATGGACTTGAGCACGAGAAATCAATATGCTTAGTGATCTTTGAAATTATGGAAAAGTCGTGTGAACCCAGTCGTTGCAAGGACCCAGTATTCCAATTACAATAAGTTAAAAATTACGTGAAAAAAACCTTTAAGTAGTCATTTAACCGTAGGAAGGAGATCAAAGGCAATGAACATATGACACATAGGAACATAAGAACACGAGGAACCGGTAGTTAACCAAATATTCTTTCTTCGGAAATAAACAGCTTGATGCAAATAGTTTTAATAAAATTGAGAATGGAAATGGAATAATGCCATTATTGCCGCCGGATTACCATCCCTATTCGCGCATTATGTGACTTTTATAAGGAGTTACAATTAAAACAATAGTTGTAAGCTGTTTTAAGCTAAATACTTTCCTTTCATTTTCTTTCTGACTTTGATAGATTTTATTAAATCTTGTAAAAATTCTATGAAATTGTTACTTTCTGAAACAAAACTCATACGATGACTGAAGTGTAGTTGTCCTGTTAGAAATCATACCGCATCTCCTTATTTCATTCCATATTATACTTAAAACCTTCAGTGATCTTCATAATTTCGAAACCTGATTTGTTTTTCAGGTTCACACATTTTAAAAGTTTCAGGAAGTTGTAATGCATTTGATATTTTTTCAAACAATTAGTCATTCTTCGGATCCTTGATACTAATAATGTTGTATTAACATTATTGAAGCATTATGACATTTTGCAATCATCTTTTAAAAACGCAAATGAAAAAAAAAATATTTGTCATATATTTTCATCCATGATCAGTGAGTTTTCTGCATGCAATAAAGATATGTTTGTATTTATTTGTCGATACCTTTACTCAATTAGTAAGACTGTGTATGCCACAGAAAATAGCATTGATGCAAAATGTTTGAAAACCTATGTAAAAAGATAATGTTTGCTTCTTGGTAAAGATAAATCAAGAAAAGTTGTTCGTATGCAAGAAATTTATAGAGTAATATTCCCATCATATGATAGACAGAATGCATAAAAATTGTTATAAATGCAACATTAAAATAATTTTAAAAAAATTAATTAAATAAACACAATCAAAATTAAATAAAAAACCCCATTATACAATAATAACCATAAGCATTTGCTTGAGCAAAAAAAGTTAAATAATATCCATATTTCTCTTTGATCAGAATGTGTACCACAAAAACTTCATAAAACTATAAATACTATTCTACATCAATGTATAGGGGTATTTCTTATCATATATAAATGTAACTTAATTATGGACGGACTTCATTACTTATATCACAACTGTAATGACTACGTATATCACAACTGAAATGACAGACATTTTCCCCAAATGAAACAGAAGAAACAATTGATACTGTCTAGCATATTAACATTGAAATACCAATGAAAATATTTGCAGTAAAATTATATTTCAGTTAAACAGTACATTTATGAAAATAATCTCAAGTAGAGCGTATTAAAATTGTATAAATTATATTTGTCTCAGACAAAAAGCGGTAATGAGACAATCCTAAAGTTGATATTTGAACAAATTTAAGAATCGTTATGTCAAACTAAATAGAAAGTTTAATTTTAAGCTTTTAGCGACTTATAACCAGGTGCTCCGCAGGGTGCAGCTTTATACGACCGCAGAGGTCGAACCATGAACAGTTGGGGCAAGTATGGACACAACATTCAAGCTTGATACAGCTCTGAATTTGTATTGTGGTCAAATTATTGACACAATATGAGTTTCTGAAACAAAACAAATGTTAAGATCTTACAAATATATTGCGCAATATTGTGCAATTAAAGATTTCTTCTTCAAACTTTTAAAAAATTTGGAATTTGAGAAATTTGGGGAAAAAATTGAAAACTGCTACCCCTCTTTTTTTGCAATTAGTCCAAAACCTGACATTTTTTATACATAATTTACAAGAAGTGTAAGGGAGGTAAATCAGAACATACACAACATTGTATGTTAAATGTTTTTGAATTACCTCCCTTACACTGTTTTTAAATTGTCTTAATTGTCCATTGACCAGAAAAACCTATTTTTAAAATTATAGAGATCCATTCACTAAAACAAAATGCGTCTTTGGACAACGAAGCAGACGCAGACGAAATGATACCATTATACGACGCAAAATAAATTTTTGGGGTCTTATAAAAAAAAACCTGTGTGAAAAAAGTCTGTTTCCATTTATATCACAATAAAATAATACATAAAAACGAAAAGCTCATCTTTGTGAATTCATGACCTGTGTATTTCAAATTTATGCCCAAGATAACCACAAAGACTTATCTCTGTCATTGATTCATTATAAAATGGCACAAAGTTTCTTAAATTAGGCAGACCTGCTGCCTTTTGTTTGTTGAAAGACATGCAAAAGACTAAAACACGAAAAATCAATAAATGTGTGTCATACTACATTTGATCTTAATGCATTTACGTATAAAGTACTTTGTTTTGCAATTAAGATAATATCTTATATAAAGTATACAAAAAAAATCCTTCAAATGTTTTGCAAAACAGAGGCGACATCTATTATCCACCACACCCGCCGCATCCTCCTCCACATCCACCTCCACATCCACCACCATCACCACCGCCGCCACCATCCCCACCCCCGCAACCGCCCCCATCACCTCCGTAATCCCCACCATCACCTCCGTAGCCCCCATCATCACCTCCCCAACCCCCACCATCACCAAAGTCTCCACCATCCCCATTATCTCCGGCTTCAAAATCCCCGACATCATTGTCATCATATCCGTAATCTTCATTGTCGTGATCACAGTCATAGTAATTATTCTCTATGTTCATGTCACCTCCATGACTTCCAAAACTACCATAACTTCCCCAGTATCCACCATACGGATGCGGTCCCCAGCCCCAACCATATCCCCATCCATAGCCTGGACCGTATCCACCGAGACCATAGCCTAGTGCACCTCCTAAAAGCATTCCTGAAATATAATGTGAAATTAAAACTAGTTTTATCAAACGTGTTTCAATGATGCCTTTGTTTTACAACATATTATTGACACATATGACAATTAAAATAGAAGTGTGTGTAAATGAATTACTATGTTCCTATAATATTTCACGATTTATTTTTTATAAGGAAACCTAGCAATATCTTCCATGTTTAAATCGGAACTTTTGTCACAATTATAATCACAATGAATGTGTATTATGTTATCAAAACGTTTATTTCAAAGTATAAAAAATGTACTCCGAAAAAGATACTAGATATGGCTGACATAGCATGTTATTTGCTAAGGAATAAACATACTCCGTCTTTAACACATCTAACCGAATAACTACTATTATAATGAGGCCATATGACATAATTTCAGACAGACAGACAGACACATATGTCACAAAACCAATCTGCATACAAAACATTGTCGACCAGTCATATATGGTCGATAATGTTTGGTTTGAAAAAAAATTAAAGAGTATAAAAAAACAGACTGTCAGTGTTCTATAAACCACTAAGATATTTCTTTATTTCTACCATTGCTTGTTACATTTTCATCTGCAAGATCAATTTTAAGCTACTTATAAAGTATAAATACAAATTCACAATTAGCTTGAAATAATACATAATATAACATCAATCTAATAGGGTTTTTTTTATTATAAATTTAACTTATTCTAACTCTTTCGTGTAACACATCCTTTTTGTAGAAACAGTTTTTGTATTTGCAAGGCCCTTTTTGCTTATAACATATAATGATCTTTTCATACATCTATAGCATTGAAGGCCATGGCAATGACACCATTATTTATTTTTGATTGTATGGATTTTGTAAACTTAAAAGAGAGGTCCATATCCTAACCATTGACAAAAAAACCTAGGTATAAAGAAACAATCATGTCAAATATCGATTCTTAATGAATATTTTTAAAGCTCTACAATCGATTATTCACCAAATCCAGTTCCTGCTTCTCCTGAACTTACCAGTTGCAAAGTCATTATTGTCACGATGTCCCCCTCCTCCTCCTCCACCATTCTGTACTACAACAGTTGTGTGACCACCTCCTTGACCTTATTTGGTAATATATCAAGAAATAATTGAATTCATTAGTCTTATATAACGTTATTGTTGATGTCACAAGTCTTCTGATTGGCTAGAAAAATATTCTATCAGCTCTTTGGCCGTTATATATCAATTAATAAATGAATTTATTATTCTTTAGAGATGTAACAAGTCTTCTAATTGGCTGAAAGTGTTTGTCTATCAGCTCATAGACATAATTTAGTCATCTGACATTGTGATCATCAACGTTTTTTTTATGATTTACGCCTTCAAGTGGATTTTTGAAATAATTGTAAGGAACGATTTAATATTTTTTCTGTTTAATCGAAAAAAACTAAAAAATGTGTATCACTCTTTTAAATAATAAGCTATACGGGTTCTTTAGTGTGCATCACATTTTTGTTGTTATTTCTTCATAAACAGAAAAGAGTATTATAGTCATTCCTTAAATTATAGTATTTAAGCATCATTTTGAACGTGGTGTACTTAATATTTGGGGATCTTTTGAATATTAAAAACATTTGACAGCATTTCACTTCAATCAAGTTAGTACTGCCACTTTAATTTAACAGTTTGGTAATTTTTTATATTTATATAAACATCATCTCGACTTATCATATAGTTACTTCATGTCCAGCAAATGAACACAAAAATATCACTCTATACATAAATGAGGTGAAAAGATATCAAAGGGACCATTAAAATCCAATCTTTGTCTTTGAACAATAAGAAAAATGCTGAAGAGATAAACAGTCAATAAAGAGCGGCACAGAAAATTAAAGATGGAACAACAAGAACCTACACAAAAGCCGGGGATATCTTCTTCTCATTCAGGGCCGTAACTACCTATGAGGCAGGGGAGGCAGTCAGGGGAGGCAAGTGCCTCCCCTGAATTTCCTACTCCAAAATTTTTTCTTGAAGTAATAAAATGAAATATTGACAATATGTACACGAAGAACTTGAATTTATGTTATAAACAACACAAGTTTACTGTTTTAACAATGTTATCATAATACGTGATATCTGTCATTTTCCGGATTTTTTTTATCGAAATTGGAACGTTTCAGTATTTTTTTTTTTTTCGTGTGGCTACGATAACACATCTATGATTGAAACTTTGCTTTCGAAAATTTTGAATAAAACTTAAAACTATTCACATTTATTTAGGGGCTCAATTAAGCAGAGAAAGTTCCCTTATACATAATGTATTGTGAATCTTTTATGATATCGGAAATTCATTGCCGATTGTCAGCTGTTGGGTCATTTTTTAACGTCTTCCGAACGTAAGAGAATAGTATGGTCAATGCCTAAGTAGTTTTAAAAACACTCCTAATTGTTGTAGCAGGGAGTTTCTATACTAAGTATATACTAGTAGAAAGTCCCTGGTTGTAGTTATATACATGTCTGTTCAGCTTTCAACAATATTGAAATTCAAGGTCCTCGATAAAAAAAATAGCTTGCGTTCTATGAACTTGCTTTACATGTATTTTTAAGTTACCAGCTTGATTCCTAACAAAAATGTATTTAAAAACAGATAATAATTGGTTACATAAAAATTTCTTCCGGGATCCAGCAATACTGATATGTTTCTTTTAAGAAGTATGGAAATCGAAGGAAAACGGGTAATTTTTAGCCATATTGAGAAAAAAATCCGCGGTCACAATGTATTTAATGTTGACAATTATAGGTTAAAGTACGGTCTCCAAGATGGAGCCTTGGTTAACCCCGAACAACAATCTCAGCTTGTTTTTGCATAAAAAATGCTTCCAGGTTCAAGCAATACTGATGTTTCTTAAAGTAAGGAAATCGAAGGAAAACGGGTCATTTTTAGCCTTTTTACTGAGAGCAAGGATTGGTTTAGTAAGACTATACAAATCCTTGCTGAGAGAAAAAAAAATCTTTTAGGGGCGGCCCCAAACCCCGCCTCCCCTGAATTTGAACCCTAGTTACGGCCCTGTCATTTATATGTTCAGGAAAAGAGATCAAGATTATGGTTATATCAGCAGGATTTCCGTGATCATATGTGACACATTTATTCTCTATAACGGTCATCCTAATCATGATGACGTACATACACTTTTGGAAGGGTGACTGTCATCCAAGTGAGAGGTTTGGCTAGCTATTAAATCAGGTTTAATCAACCATTTTCGACAGAAGAAAATGTCTGTACTAAGTCAGGAATATGACAGTTGTTATCTTTAATTGGATGTGGTTGAGATTTGATTTTGTTGTTTGATTGCATACTTTCTGTTTTGAATTATCCTCGGGGTTCGGTATATTTGGTTATTTTACTTTTCATAACACGTTTTTGATTAATCATATAATTGCAATCTAAATGCAGAATAAAACACTTTTCAAGTATTTTGTTTTAATTATATTTCTGAGAACCAGGTTCACTTAACGAAAAGCTGAAATTAGACAAGGATCCCAGATCTCCGACTGTATCCCCAATGTATTGCTTAAAGTAAACTTATTTAACTGGACTGCAATCATTCAATAGTTGAAACATACCCCATCAACCAATAGTTTATATATTTAAATTTGTTTTTCTGCATTATAGCTTTTGTTTGTTTTACTTACCGTTCTGTCTATTTTGCTGGTTAGGTTGCTGGTTAGGTGGATATCCATTATTTGTTGGTGGGTAAGCTAAAAATGAAGTCAGTATCATAGCAATGAATATCTTAAAATAATTTATAATTTATGACGGGATTCAATTTACAATTAAAGCATTGCATGGAATGAAAATTTATATTAATGATAATTTTTATCCACACTTGCATGTTTATGTTTTATGAAAAGTATAGAAGATAGAGAAAGAATGTAACTGATAGTAGTTCGTTGTTATTTATGTATTTTTGTCATTTTGTTTATTTTCTTTTGTTACATCTTCTGACATCAGACTCGGACTTCTTTTGAACTGAATTTTAATGTGCGTATTGTTATGCGTTTACTTTTCTACATTGGCTAGAGGTATAGGGGAGGGTTGAGATCTCATAAACATGTTTAACCCCGCCGCATTTTTGCGCCTGTCCCAAGTCAGGAGCCTCTGGCCTTTGTTAGTCTTGTATTATTTTTAAATTAAGTTTCTTGTGTACAATTTGGAGTTTAGTATGGCGTTCATTATCACTGAACTAGTATATATATATGTGTTTGGGGGCCAGCTGAAGGACGCCTCCGGGTGCGGGAATTTCTCGCTGCATTGAAGACCTGTTGGTGACCTTCTGCTGTTGTTTGTTCTATGGTCAGGTTGTTGTCTCTTTTACACATTCCCCATTTCCATTCTCAATTTTAAATAACTGTTCTTATTGAGTGATTTTCGACAAATGCTTTAACATAATACCAGGTATATTGAAAGCTATGATAGATATACTTAATCTTTAAGCAGCAAACATTGTGAGCATTATAGATCTACAAATCAGCAGATAATACGAATGATATTGTAAAAACGTTTTCCAGCAGCTGAAGTGTTTAAATGACAATTACGAACTTTTTTATGCCCCATTTATGGGCATCATGTTTTCTGGTCTGTGCGTCCGTCCGTCTGTTCGTTCGATCGTCTGTTCGTCCGTCCGTCTGTCCCACTTCAGGTTAAAGTTTTTGGTCGAGGTAGTTTTTGATGAAGTTGAGGTCCAATCAACTTGAAACTTAGTAAACATGTTCCCTATGATATGATCTTTCTTATTTTAATGCCAAATAAGAGATTTCACCGCATTTTCACGGTCCACTGAACATAGAAAATGATAGTGCAGATGGGGCATCAGTGTACTTGGGACATTCGTGTTTCAAATATTTTAGTATTTTCTTAAACAATGTTAGGCAGCAACCATTTGATTTTCTGGGGGGGGGGGCTATGGTTTTTTTTGGAAAAAAAAGTTTGTTTCCAGTTTTTGGAGAAAAAAATAATTTGTTTTTGATTCTGAGAAAAAAAAAATTGTTTGTTTCACCCTCAGCTGCCACTATATGTAATGCTAAAATTGAAAGAAAAAAATTGTTTTCGACTTGTCGCGAAAAAAATAGATTGTTTTTCGCCGCAGACGGAAAAAAAAATTGTCCAGAAAAAAAAAACCATAGCCCCAACCCCCAGAAAATCAAATGGTTACTGCCTTACGGATTGACAATACTCGGTCCATAAATAAATATCAGCCAGATAAGATTATCACCACACAGTTGTCTTTATTCTTGTTGCATTATATTATTGTCAGATTGTTATGCAAAAATACCAGGTGAGCAATACATTGTCATTGGAGTTTGCTTATATTTCAAAATATTTATAAAGTGTAAGTAACATTCGTTTTGCAAACAGTCCAACCCAGCATCTAATATAGTATCTTATAATTTGAATATAAGACAGTGATTTTTTTAAACTTATTAAAGATACCAGACTTACCAGCATTGTTAGCAGCTGCAAAAGAAAAAAAATCAGATTATGCAAAGTAGCACATATTTCAAAGTTTATAAATTATGCATGACCTAGCATGTTTTGTTCTGAATTTTAATGTATTTGGCTTTTGATCAAAATATGCTCATGATATAACAGCTTGGTCCATCAAATGTCACTTTTCCCCGAGTGAGTTGGATTCTGTTTTCCATCCAAAAATTTATGATGTCACACTTTTACTCTTATAAAAAAAAAAACACGAATATCTTTTTTTTCGTGATATATATTTATATGGATAGTCTTGAAATAGGTAGATGTCAGTCGTATTAGAAAACAAGTGAAATCGACGAAAACCCATTTTCATTTTCTCAATGAACAATTCATAGATTTTCAAAATAATGTGAAACATTGCTGTAAGATAAAGTTTCGTTTCACTAATGAGAATAATCATAGGATCACCGACTTCATTTTTTGTTTGTTTTTACTTTCTGTTACTACTGTATATTCTAAAACAAAAACACCCAAAATGAAGTTTGGAGAACACTTCTTTGATTGGTTGTTATGCAAGTTAATATTGTTGATGACTCTTTGGTCATATTTAAACAAACAAAACTCTGAAACAATATCAAGATAATTGATTTCTTGATCGGCAACATATTTGTTAGGTATGAAGACTGGTTTTTCAACAATACTTGGCATTCCCATGGGAACCAAGTGTGCTACTCTTCGTACTGACTTGTTCCTTTATTCATAGAGAGCTTTCTTTATATAGACACTTCTAATGCAGAATAAAACATCTTGTAGTATCATTTAACTTCACGTACCACTATAAAGTTGATAAAATCTCTCTAAATAATTCAGAGTTTGGGGATTATGTTTAAAAGCAAATATCCTATCGAACTTGAAATAAGGATTCAATGAATACATTTATTTCTGTCTGCTATCGTGACTTACATCATGATTTTATTCACTAAGACGGCAATGGATATGTTAAGTTTAACAGTTCATCATTATTGTTTTGTAGTCACTTGAAGTTCTATGCAAAAACATTATGACATTGAAAAATTACTCTTTCGTGGCCTTAAGATTTGCATTTTCTTTCTACACACTTACGATGCACAACATTTGGATTGAATCCATATGGCGGTGGTTGTCCATTTTGTTGTGGTTGACCATTCTGTTGTGGATGACCATTCTGCTTTGCATGGTGAGAATGAGGCGGTCGTTCTGGTCTGGGAGGAGGTGGAGGTAGCTTAAATAAAATAGACCACTTTAATCAATGAAAATCCGGAGAAAATTTCAGTTTATAAAAAAACAACTTCCATTGATAAAATATCATTACTGTTTTGTATATAGGAAAACAAAATTCTGTCCTCTTATATATGTCTCGATGAATATTTTAAAATATACAAGTGGGCAATCACTTGTCTTACAGAAACATAACAAAGATGATACAAGTGTCTAAACTAATGCTACATTTATAAGTTTGAAATTTTCATTTAACTAAACCTCAAGCGATTTTAATTGTCGAAATGCGCAGTAAATTGGTACCGTTAATGTTTACTACCACTGGGTCGATACCTAAGGGGGACGCAAGTCGCCGAGGGTAACACCAGTTCAATAATTAGCACCGAGTACTGACATGGGAATACTAGTACGCACATTGTTTCATTGACATTTTTGAAATCATGTTAAATCAGGGAATGTATCCCTCTCATATAAAGCTCGGATTCCTTGTCCGGGTTTGGTTTTGTCTTTTTTTTGTTTTTAACAGCTTTTGTTTTATGTTTTTTGATTTTTCAATATCGGTATTACGGCTGTGATCATCATTGTAGATACACCTATTACCGAACTACACATCTGGTCAGAAAATAATATTAACTGTTAATGTTATTGTCTTGTACTTACTGTTGGTTGTATAGCATCTAGCCAAGCCCTGTAAAAAATTAATATACAAAATAAAATATATAAAATAATAAAATAACAATATCATATCTACACATGATTAAAACACATGTCTTGTGTCTATCTCTAGAGTTGCCTCACATGACAAGGTAACACTACGACTATTGAAGTTATATTTCTTTACAGAGTAACTGTGGTAGAGTTGTTTATATAGAGTTAATTTTCAAAATTATATTCATATATATTTATATACATATAAATATTAGTGTAAACATATTGGTTGATATCTTTAAAATTAACCAAATTCCTTTCCATTACTTTTTACAAATGCTTTTGAAAGAGTTTATTGAAGGAAAATAAGGAGCATATTTTGGGCAATAATAAACAATTCAGAGCACATTTGATACAGATTTGAGTGCGTACATGTTTCTGGAATAACTGACCGTCCTCGGGTAATTCAGGACATACTTATTGATCTGAAATTAAACTCACTTCATTTCCTCGTCTCCGCCATCAAACAATATCCAGTTCATCACAATATTTTGTTTCTTCGTTCCTTTCTTGAAAATATTAGGTATACCCATCATATGTGTTGCCAATCTGCCTTTGGGAAGATCTGGTCTCCCTGTTATATGAAGGCACATTGGTCCGACTGTCATATAATTTGCTACCATCTGAAATCAACAACTGTTATGTTAGTTTGAATGTTATCAGAGAGGGACGTAAATCGTGTTTCCATTTATTTCTATGCATGTTTCAAGATAAATTGAAAGCAAGGATTTAGGCGCCTGTTCTTTTAATATATGTGTTTTCGACAGTAAAACAAAGATTCTGTTTTGATTGTCGAATGCCTTATGTAAACGTGAGAAGATGAATAATGCATACCTTAATAGAATCTTAGGTAACATCAAAAACTTTTTATATTAAGTAAAACGTCACAGCACACCTAACAGATGTGTATGTCGTATCATAATTTTCAATGTGATGTGGTTATATGGTAAAACGTCGGTGTGTGGGTTTTTTCTCGTAACATTTAAATATGAAAGGTCTTAATGATAAAAAGGAGAAGATTCTCCTTCATAATTAGAGTTAAAGGTATGCTTTCCAAATGTAAGTTCATTCATACAATCTTAAGTATTTTCTACATCCGGAATGAATTAGCTAAGCTGCATTTGGCAAAAAACGTTCGGAATTCTGGTTCCTCTCAACTTCGTTCTTTCATTTGCCCTGTAACGTTTTTTTATTCGAGGCGAGGGTTGTGCAACGATGAGTCTCTTGTAGATAAAACGCGCGTCTGGCGAAAATAATATTAGACAGATAATTTTAATGATTTTTTTCACAATCAAATGACGATATTAAACTTTAATATATAACCAAAACATCACCTTCAGTTTGACACCACCACTGTGCTGGTAGCTGCTGTGGTCGGGGTACCATATTAGACTGCTGTCTTGATACAATACAAAATATCGAGATTTCCAGCCTTTGCTAAAGAATCCCTCTGGAACAAATGTATATTGATATTACTAATAAACCTTTATGTTAGGAATAAACTACAGACAAAGGTGTATTTATGTGATGAAAAAGGGGAAAAACAAAAATACCGAAATCCAAAGAAAATTCAAAAACGGAAAGTCCCTTATGAAATAGCAAAATCAAAAGCTCAAACACATCAAACGAATATAAAACAACTGTCATAATCTTGACTTTTACAGACATTATCTTATGTAGAAAAAAGTAAATTATCTTATCTAAAATCGCAAAAAGCTACAATATTTATGTATGTTTGGTTTCTTTATATATTGTGTTAATGTTAGAATGGAATATTCTAAAAATACATTCTGTTATAGTTTTTTTTCTAATTTATTACGTGATGTGCCATTAATAAGATATCTTAACCACATATAAATGGAAAGTCGCAACTTACAAAGATTTTTTTTCGTTGAAATAGTTCTACCGAGTTTAATAAGATTATCGCATCAAACAGAGTGGCTTCATTGCACTTTTTGCTGTTATATTCATAACTCCCAGCTATGAAATTAATATCAGTAACCTGTCAAAAAAAAATGCTTTTTTCTTTCATATTATTATCCTTATTTTTGTCAAACTTTTATTTTTCATACGTACTTTCATAAATCTTCAGATAGCCTGTCTTTACTACAGGTGCAGTTGGCTCTACAAAAAATGCAAAGTTCAATGTACATTGTGTATTTAGACAAGGAATAGTTTTCTTAACATCATAGTTTTATTCAATCCTTATATCGTCATTTGACGTCATTTCTTAAGTAAGAATCTAACCTTACTTTTTCATTAAAGTGTACCTTTTAAACTTTTCCGACAACAGCTTTGGCAACAAGAGGTCATCCGTGCTAGACTTTTATTATGTTCGTTTACGCAAATCTCTATAATGGCTGAAAACTGATGGGCGTTCAATAAAAAATAACTGAAAATGGGTGAAAATAATTGATTTAAACAAGTAAATCTTTGGGTTGCGTTATGCTACTTTTCATTTCTACCACGTTCTGAACATGTATCGATAAGTGTATCATGTCAGATCCTTAAATTACGTTCAACAACAATTTTAGGCATGCTTGGCAGCTAATATATAAATGTCCTAAAACTAGTTTAAGTCCATGTAATGCGCAATTTCCTTGCAAACAAATTTCCCCAAGAAACTTAGCCATGACCCTCAGTCAGATGTAAAAAAAACTTTCGTGTTAATATAATTTTAAAAACAGTGACACGCTTACGTATCTAGCTAGCATGCAAAAAAGAACTCTTTATTTATAATTTATAATTATTTTCACAATATTCGTCCAATATTCATGACAATGCAAACGTATGATTCCAGGTTCCAATGTAAGCTTATCTTGCAAAACCTATCCAATAGCCAGTACTTCTGTATATGCATACAACTACGGATATTGTTTTAATGAAATTTACTGTTCTGACATTTTAGAAATCATTTGAAATGAATTAATGTATCTCTTTCTTCTACAGCTCTGATTCTTTGTCCTTGTTGGCTGCTTGTATGTTTGGTCCTGTTTGGTTTCATTAGTTTATCAACTTTAAATTAATGGTAGAAATGCACATCTGGTTTTAGCTTATACTTTTTCTAACTGAAAGTAGAATACTACCTTCACAAACATTATAATGTGAACTTGTTTAGTTATATTTCACAGTTATCTTATTACTCAGTCTTAAGTTTTCTGTGTTGTGTTCGCAAACTTTTGTTTTTCTTTTCGTCGTTTTTCGGATGTCTCTCTAGTATCTTTTGCTACTCTCTTTTACTTAAATTAGAAATGTTACATGAAGAAATCTTTACCTTCTCATACAGCTTCTAGTTTTTTATTACGATAGTTTACCTTAAAGTTGTGATCACAGCAACTTGAAACTTTGATCTATTTATTATGATGTGACTACTCAACAGAGGCAGATTTAAGGGGCTATCGGTCCCGCTCCCTATTTTTGTGAAAAAATTTAGTTGATTGTTTAGGAAATCACTGAAGCACGACTTGGGCGGCCCCTTCTTAGGCAGTTGGTGTCCCCCCCCCCCTTTATGAAATTTTCTGGATCCTCCATTGCTCAAATTATATTCAAAATTCGGAATTTCTTCCCAATATTACGATTTGCTGAACATAGAAATATATTTCGAGCTGGACATGTTGTTCTATGGACAGATTCTTGTTTGTCTTCGTTTGCATATTCTAAATGGATTTATTTGAACGTTGAGCATTGATAAAACCACTGTTGCGTCTAAATTATAATGAAAGACTCTAAAAGTAGTTCTGAATGTGCATTCTCCTATGTATCTTTTGTTGCTCACAAATGTAAAGGACAATAATTAACTATTGAACACATAAGTTGCACCTCTTAGTATGGCATTGTGTCTCTCTGTCTTATGTTAGAAACCATGTGGCTGATGTCCTTAACTATCGTGCGGAAGGATTTTGCCTATAATACTGTTAGATGACTGTACATATATATATGTTGATCAATTAGTATTAATCGGCTATAAATTATGCATCTGGGTTTGACAATGGGTCAGTGAAATATAATAAGTAAGCAGCATTTAAATATAATATGTTCACTGAAGTAGGTTCTCCCTCTTTTTCAAGCTTGTCGTAGTCGCACCAGGTTAAACAATATATCACCAACGATGCATTAAATTCACGCTGTTGGTATGGGTTAGCTAGAAAGTAAATGACGTAGTTAACATTCTTTTCAAAAGAGTTTTAATCTGCCAATCAATAAGAAATATCTGATAAATATAATGGTATATAATTCAAATGGGAATACGAATCGAATAACATAACTCTCTGACAGTCCAATTCGTTGACAATTCTAAGGACACTTTACGGAAATACACAATTGAAATGGAATGTTGATAATCAAGTAGAGTTACGCTGCTTCTTTATAACCCAATGGCTTTTGTTGGACGAAGAGACGCTGTGTTTATCAAAGTTACTATAGCAAAATGAGAACATTTACCAAATGTATTACATCTATTACATTGAGTGTGTAGGCAAAGGTAATATCTTTGGTTAGCTTGATTGCTAGCTGAACCGTGAAGACTTTAAGATCAGACTAGTCCGACAGATAACCCATCTATCTGTATGTTGGGCTATGCTACTTCGAAAGGAGGGTAGTATACCTAACCTATTAATAACTTTACGGTTCAGCTAACAAGCAACCTAACCAAAGATATTACCTATATATATATATATATATGCCTACACACTCAATGAAATCGGCTTTTGTAATTCCTGCTTGTTGTGCCCTAAGTGGCTGCCTAAACTTCCACTCTTCCGTTAATACCTTGCAGAACCTTCCCGCTGTTGAATTGATATTTAATACTTGAGTTTTAATACGGTTCGACGGTCTTGATCAAATTTTATTTTTGATCATGCAGCATGATTTGAAAATTAATTGCTTGTTTGAACTCTAGCTATCGGTTATTCTTATACAGTGCGTTGCGACATCTTACAGGGGTTTGTTTCCGTCATATGTTTTTAAACATTTCTTCACAGGCGCTTTATTTTCCATAAGACAGGAAAATAAGAATAGAGGGGCGAAATATAGATATACTACTACTATTGTAGCATCGTATAAATTAAGAGAGCAAGAATAATTTAAAGGAAAAGAAATAGATTCGTTGCATTAATGTTCTTTAGTACCATTTTGATACTTTTGTCTGTATTATAAACCATTTAGTTGGAATACAATAGCGGGATTCAAGCACATAGATGTCTCTTAAAAGTTATAATACTTTGAAGTTACCACTTTTAGTTTTTCTAGCACAGCCCACTTGTTTTAAAAATAACCATATTTTAAGAAAGAGGATGCAATGTAGATGCTATAAACAGAAATTCTTAAAAGGTTGTCAAGTATTCATTTGTTGTCCCATCATTATCTTCAGTTGGGACGATATAAACACAACATTTATGTATGGCCAACATATATAAATTTATAAATTTGGTGCGTCCCTGACAACTTCCTGGGTTTACCTTCATTGACAGAGAACACCAAAGACCTGCAATCGACATCATATTACGAACCAATCAGAAATGCAACTCCCATTTTCGCAAATCGTACATTCCATTTTTCCTATCAATAATACCAGAAACAACGAAGTTCAGTCAAATAAAATCATGTAATTCCACTTCAATTATATGACAATATTTTGTAAAACAGTGGGCAGATTTGGTATTAACCATTGTATTTCCTTGAAAAAAATACGAAAAGTAAGAAGATGTGGTGGTATGATTGTCAATGAGACAACTCTCCACCAGAGACTAAATGACATAGAAGTTTGCAACTATTAATTTGTTTTGTGTAGGTCAAACACTTCTGTTTCTAATAAGACCAGTTTCTTTTGAAAGTCGAAACACTCCTGTTTCTTCTAAAACAGAATTTCTGTCTGCACGTTTTTTTCTCATATAACAGGGGAAAAAATGTTCGCAAATACTTGACCAACTGTATGTAGTCCTATAATATATGACCTCGGAGGCACCTTTTTTTTTCTGTGTACTTCTGATATTTTCTTTTTACTTATTTCTCTATTTATTATTTGTTATTTCTATTTTTATATCAATGTGCCACATTTCGTTTAAAAAAATTTAAAATATCAGCATAAAACGTTTATAAATAACGAAAGTATAACTTTCAATGTTTAAGTTAAGGAGACAACCCCTATATAATGTTCATGGCTTTTTGTACTTTATTACAAGAAAAAATCTCTTTATATATATATATATATATATATATATATATAATACAGAAGTTGAAACAATTCTGTGAGTCTATAGTCATGATAATTGATGAAATGTATGAAAGTGTTCAAGCAGAATGTACTTTCTTTTACGAGAGTTGATACATTTCTTTACCATTTATTGCTTTTTTTTCATGCGTTTCTAAAGACTACAGTTGTACAGTATTCGGCCTTAATTTACAACAAACTATGTAACGGTTATTCAACGGAAAAGATTCATCGGTTCAAAAAAGACCATGATGTACGATTAATTTTAAATGTGTCTTTTGATTTTCAAACTTTTATATTAAAAACATGTCAAGCTGTCTTCATGATTAAATTTACGAATGGTATATCATATGATTATCTACGTTTATATAATATTTGCTCAGGTCAACGACCGATCTGGGCGTCTTCATGTACTTAGAGTACTGTAGACCGAATTCTGGTTTTAAAAAAGAGCATTTAAAGATCTTTAATTGCTCCGTAGTTTTATGATCTGGAAAAGTTTGCCAAATTGATATATTTAGATTTTTAAAGAGCATGTGTTCAAACTATTTTAACTTTACAGAATGAATATACCTGAAATAAAATACACATACATGTAATTCATTTTCATATCGAATATCAATTGGTTATTCATTATTTACGCTACATTATATCTATATATTTTTTTATATTTGTTAGTATGTATCTGCTTTTTGTATGATGGTCTCAATACTATGTTAAACAAGTAATTTTTATTTAAATTAAGAATTATGTATACAAGTATTTAATTTAGCATTTAGATATAAACGGTTACTGAGACTAGGTGCTGAAGAGAGTGTGAAATTTCTCGTTCTAAAATAGCTATAGGAACAGTGTACATGTGCAATGAGTGATTCAAAATCATTGTTCATCTGTTTTCTACGGGAACATCTATGTTGTCCATAATTATTTCATAGTGCTTTATTCGAATACTGTATGTGTGTGTGGAGGGGGTTAAAACGTCTTTGTGAGCGCTCAATCCATCCCTTACCAGCTAAGAAGCAGTACAACATTTGAAACAATAGTAAGTATTCATAAAGCGTTCCGCGGAATCCTATGTCTCCACGCATGCTATTGCTCTTAAAGTACAGAATCTAACTATTTTTTAAAGATTTTAGTTTTTGATCTGAGTCTAATTTTATGACCGAAAGTACTGGATTCTGTCTTTTGATCATAAGAACGCATCTCATCACTATACGTAAAATTCCATGAAAGTTTGAAAAACTTATTGATAACTGAAAAACTTTAACTTAGACTGTATAGTTAACTGCAAAAGCCCTTTATTAGTAAAATACGGGAAAATTCGGGAGAAAACAAGGTTTAAAAATTTCGCTTTGAATACTACCTTTCGGTTATAGAAAAGCTGCTATCCAAATATCATTCAATATCATGAAGGTTTGACATTTATTAGTGTCTAAAAAAAACAATAGTAATCACCTATGGATCAAAATGTGATCGTAAAAGATTACCTGGATAGCAAGAGAAACAACGGACTAAATCTGCGGACGAAAAGTATGTCAATTATTGGGACCATCATTTTTCGGACTAATCATTATATCTGTTAATTATCATCTACATTGTATGGCACACATTT